>JASIRB010004237.1:0-19511 GCA_030323885.1 Branchipolynoe longqiensis | reverse complement strand
ATAAAACTGACGGCGTTTTATTGCCGCCATCTTGTCTTTTTGCATTCTCTCCCATTTCACCAACTCTGTGCCGATATGGGTAGTCATTTGATCCTGGAGCCAGAGTTTCTACTTCCTGTTCCATACTAAAGTAGTTATCGCCAGGTTTTATATACCGTAGGTACCCGCATTTCCGCTAGGTGGCGTATTGAAATAGCCAACATGTCTGACTGCCATTTTTGTGACCAAATCAAAGTTACCATCTTGGTCCTGGGTGTGGGATTAAAAATCTCCCCCACCAAGACCAAGATCATGCACATGTTCAGAGGTCAACCACTTCACCCCCTCTACCTAGATGGATCCCCTATCGAATGGGTCTCCACCGTCGACTACCTAGGTATCCGTCTAGACCGAGACCTGAACATGAGAGCCCTCTGCCGCCACTTGGCCACCAGAATGACCAACAGACTCCTCCTCATGAAGAGGATCTCCGGCTTCTCCTGGGGCGCCCCGGACAGTGTACTCGCACTCTTCTACCGCCAGGCAGTCCGCTCCCTCTTCGACTACGCTGCGCCCACACTCGCTCTCACAGCCCTCGGGCTTGACAACCCCCAAACTCAACTACCCAAGAACAAGATCTTTTTGAACGAGTTCCGGAAACTTGAGAACATCCAACACAGGGCTGCCAGGCTTGTCCTCCGTGTTCCCAGCACCACCAGGATCGAGATCCTCCTCCTTGAATCAGGCCTCCCTCCCCTCCACCTCCGAGGCAAACAACTTCTCACCACCCATCTCACAAGAACCCTTTCCTCAGGCCTTTCAACAACAATCCGCAGAGCCGCGGCCTACCTCCGAGATGGGACCCGCGTTCACCCTCACATCTCCTACCGTCTCAAGAACGCCATCACCACCCTCAAGGACTCCCACGGACTCCACATTGCAGACTTCGCCCTGAGCCCTCTCAAGCCACCTTGGGTTTCCATCCCAGTGGAAACCCGAACCACCAACCTAGTTGCTGCCAAGGCGGCTTACACCACCCCAGAACTCCACTCCCTGGCTCTCGAGGCCATAACTCAGGCGAAGGTGGAATTTCCTCTCGCAAAGACTGTCTACACCGATGGCTCCCTTAACCCAACATCAGGTAGAGCAGGAGCCGGAATCTTCATCCCCTTCTCCAACACAAAGAACACCACCAGGGTGTCAGACTTTGCTTCCACTCTCGATACCGAGCTCGCCGCCATTCACTTGGCCCTCGAAGACCTCCACAACTCAAGTGCCATCATCATTACCGACTCTTTGAATGCCATCAAAGAGATCGCCCACCCAAATGCCCGACACTCCCTTGCCGACGCAATCCATATTAAAATCTTCACCAGACATCAGGCACACCTCAAAACAGTCCTGCTATGGGTCCCCTCGCATATAGGACTGTATGGTAATGACCAGGCCGACTATGCCGCTCTAGCCGGTGCCAACCGAGCAGACGTAGAGACAGCCATCCTTCCATCCATCACCAAACTGGCCGCCGCCGCTTCTCGAGCCACCACCAAACTCTGGGAACGAGCCACACAGAAGGAACAAGTACGGAACCCTTATTCAATAAGCTGGCTCTGGTACACCCTGGTCAGAACGAACATCCCCCATCCAGTCGGCCTTCCTGCTTCTACACAAGTCGCCATCAACCGCTTCAGGACTGGCTACCGCCGTTGGATTGATGTCCCCAACCTCCAGCGCTGTCCCTGCGGAACTAATATCTTTAATGTGGCCCACATACTCGCCTCATGTGGCGCCATCGACAGATCTGCCATCAGCGACTTCATGGAGGATGCTGACCGCCAACTCAGCGACAATAGGGCCGCTCTGGCTATCCTCTCCAGGATTTCCAAGTCATCCTGGAACGCACTTGCGCGCTTCTACCGCCAGAATGCAGACATCATCAACACTGTCGGTCGCCCAGTTCATGACATCGGGGACTAGCAGGCCCCACCTCATCGCCATAGCTGACTTGGTGCCACTACTAACTAACCACTAATTTTCACTGCAACAAACAGGTAACCCCACCCTCTGCCTAACTAATCCTCCTCACTTCACTTCTTCCTCTGGCCTTGGCCGGACTTACGGTGCATACCGGTGAATCTGGAGGGACTGAAGTTTGGATCCTGGTCGAGTCAAACCAATGACTTATAAAATGGGTACCTGTTGCTGCTAGGCGCTTGGCGTTATGAAATCAGGACAGGGACTGGGCGCACAGTGTCAGGATAATGTGACTGTGTGGGACATCGGGTCATGGCGCCGGCGGCCTGATTTCCCAGTGGGGCAGCACTATAAAGTCGCCATGAGTGCGCGCTGTTACAAGTCGGTGCACATCCTTGTATGGCCTAGGGTCTTACGGGGGTGTAAAACTACACCAACCACCCAGCCTCCCCCGGCCCTCTCAGAGGACTGTGGTTGGACTCTTAGGCTGCCTTGTTCTTCCTCCGCCCCCTCCCCCCTGCCCCTCAATTCCTCTGATCACTACACACCGGAACCCAACTCCCGACCACATGGGACTGCTTTCAGCGGTGCCCATTCAGTGCTGCAGATTTGCAGCCTTCAGCGCACCAATGCGACTGAAAACTCCCCAAAACAACAAAGTTACCATGATTGCAAAGTGGGCAGTTTTGCACATGCCCATATATTATTGTTCTTGAGATAATAATTCTTCAAGATTAAATGTATCAAATGTATTAATTTTGAATTAAAAGTGGAACTTTGACCAAATATAATAAAAGGTGAAAGGGTGTGAGGGGAGTTCTGCTACCCAATTTCCATTCTACATATAGAAAGGAATTTAAATTGTTAATTGCTAAATCAATTAGTCAAGCAGATTTTTAATAAGACAATGTCAAAAGGAGCAATTCATAACAACAACAAATCATTCTGATTTGGCCAAATAGCCATTTTCAAAGCATGGTATTTTTTTTGGAAAACTGCAACAAGACTGAATAAATGCTAAATAGTTCACCCATTGATAACAGTGTAACACCCTATTTTCCCCCCCAGAACTCTATCTGCAGAGATTCAAAAGATATTTGCATCCTAAAATATCAAAAAGTGTAATTGTTTGCATGTAAACAGCTTATGTAAGTAAATTGTTTTCAACATTTCAATGTTTGAAAGCGCATAGCAGCAAAACAATCCTTTGAATCTTCTTCATATTTGTCACAGTATTACAATAACCATTCTCTAAGACTAATAGATATTATTTATATCAATATTATATTAAAAAATATGGAAAATATTGAATTTTGACTGAACATATTTAGACAAAAGATAATGCACATGACTTCTTAGACTTAGCTACTTTTGGATGAAGGCACTTTTAAAGTTCATCATATGTTGCCATGGCAACCATCTTTTTCCTACAAATTGCCAGAAGTAGCTAAACCCTACATGTAAATCAAATTATTATACACATATTGTAGGCTGTACACATACAAAATATGGAGTAACCCTGGTAACTACTTGCTTTGTAGATTTTAGTGCGATCTGTCATGCTGGTTGCCATAGAAATCATTATTTTATTCAAGGGGGAATCCTTAAATTCTAAAAAAGAGACCAGATCTGAAATCAGCACCCTATAAGCATATATATGCTCATTTTTATACGTTTTGAATAACAAATAAAATAGCTTCATCTAGTTTACCTGAAAAAGTTGGCATAATTGGTTCTTTATTTACTTCACTTGCCTTACTATAATAACAGTACAAAAACCCATCATTATTTACAACTTCAAATCACAATAACTTTTTCCAAAGTGAACTTTTTTTAAAACTAAGAAGTGTTTTTATCTGTAAATTAAGCTCTTTAATTCTAGACCAGTCAGATAAGAAAAAAAAGTATTCTAAATTGTTATGCATGTGCCTATATATGGTTTGTATTCACCCCTGTACTGCAAGTACGGGGGTGAATCATGTATCTAACCCACACCTAGATAAAGGATTCACCCCATACAGGGGTGAAAACCAATCTATTAGAAAACCGGGCGAAGAATTTCGACATGGCGGGGAAATGAAAGTTGCATGGTCCAATGAAATATAAATTTTTCAAAACCAAAACATGTATCTATATTTGATTATATATATTCAGCTTAGATAGTGGTGCATTAAAGTTGCATGGTCCGATGGCCTTTGAATTTTTGTCTTATTTTTGAGATAACTATATCAAATTGATCGTTACAAGCTACTAATCATTAGTCCGGAGTGATTTTGATTAAAGATGATTAGTTTTGAAGTAATCTGAGCTGAAAGAACCAACATAATTTCGACAAGCTTGTCAAAAGTCCTGTGGCTATGACCCAGATGGTCATCTCGCAGTGACCACGTGATGTGAGATGACCTGGAACCTGACAGGACTGTAGGTAGGTATTTCTGGTTGGGTGGGGCACATTCTGGGAATGGATTAGTGCCATAGGCCCATGGCACTAGGGTTTTTAACAAAATATAATGTGTGTGTGTTGTCTGCTTGTGTTTGTCTGTCTATGTATGTATCTGTGTGTGTGTATGTCTGTGTGTGTCTATCTGTGTGTTTCTGTGTATGTGTGGGAGTGTATGTGTCTGTGTGTGTCTGTCTCTGTCTGTCTGTTTCTGTGTGTATGTGTGTATGTGTATGTATGTATGTGTCTGTGTATGTCTGTATGTGTGTGTATCTATGTGTAGGTATGTGTATGTATGTGTGTGTGTCTGCCTCTGTGTGCGTCTGTCTATGTGTCTCTGGCTGTGTGTGTCTCTCTCTCTCTGCAAAGGCAGGTCGGGTGTATGTGTGTCTGTGTGTTTCTATGTCTGTGTGTGCTGTCTGTCTGTGTATGTCTGTGTGTATGTATATATATATATGTGTGTATGTATGTCTGTGTGTATGGGTGTGTTGGTATGTGTGTGTGTCTGTGTATGTCTGTATGTGTGTGTGTCTGTGTGTGTATGTATGTGTGTGAATGTATGTGTGTGTATCTGCCTCTGTATGTGGGTGTCTGTGTGTGTCTCTCTCTCTGCAAAATCAGGTTGGGTGTATGTGTGTCTGTGTATGTCAGGTGTGTGCATGTCTGTGTGTTTCTGTGTCTGTGTGTGCTGTCTATGCATGTATGTCTGTGTGTGTCTATCTATGTGTGTCTGTCTGTGTGTATATATATGTGTGTATGTCTGTGTGTGTATGTATGTGTGTGTGTCTGTGTGTATGTATGTGTGTGTCTGTGTATGTCTGTCTGTGTGGGTATCTGTGTGTGTATGTATGTGTGTCTGCCTATGTATGTGTGTGTCTGTCTATGTGTCTCTGTCTGTGTGTCTCTCTCTCTCTGCAAAGTCAGGTCGGATGTATGTGTGTCTGTGTATGTCAGTTGTGTGCATGTCTGTGTATTTCTGTGTCTGTGTGTGGTGTATGTGCATGTCTGTCTGTGTGTGTCTATCTATGTGTGTCTGTGTGCCTGTGTATATGTCTGTGTGTCTGTGTGTATGTCTGTGTGTGTCTGTCTGTGTGTGTATGTCTGTCTGTGTATGTATGTGTGTGTATGTATGTGTGGGCATGTATGTATGTGTGTGTCTGCCTCTGTCTGTGTGCGGCTGTCTATGTGTCTGTGTGTGTGTCTCTCTGCAAAGTCAGGTCGGGTGTATGTGTGTCTGTGCATCTGTGTGTCTGTGTATTTTGGGTGTGTGCATGTCTGTGTATTTCTGTGACTGTGTGTGCTGTCTGTGCATGTCTATCTATGTGTGTAGGTATGTGTGTGTATGTCTGTCTGTGTATGTGTGTGTATGTCTGTGTGCATATCTGTCTGTGTGTGTATGTTTGTGTGTATGTCTGTCTCTGTGTCTCTGTAAAGTCAGGCCAGGAAACACAGACACATAAACACACACAGACACATCCACCTCATTTCCCCTTCCCCTCTATGGCCCTGCACAGCAGGCCTACTTGGTTGGGGGGAGGCTAATGAGGTCATGAGATTGGCCTAGTTGGTTAATGGCCTCCCTGCATAATGGGTGTTTCAAAGTGAGTGTCTGAAGGGGTGAGTTTATAAATTCACTGGTTATTCTGTATACACTGTCCCAAATCATTAGCTATTACACCAGTATCTAAGTTGGATATATAGGATCAAATGTAAGTAGTTGTTTTAATTTTGACAAAATTATATTTCATCGGACCATGCAACTTTAACTAGTGATTTGGGACAGCATATATAAAATAATCATGAATTTACTATGGACAGCTACTTTGAGAAAGCCGTCACACAAGGAAGCCATTAACCAATTAGGTCAATCTAGCCTTGACCCTCATTCCAAGTACCTAGTCGGGTTCCAGGATGTCCAGTGGTAGTATTGCTGGCACCATAATAATAATAATACAGTATAACCCCGTTAAACCAAACTTGAAGGGACCCTAGAAATTTGTTTGGATTAACCGATCATTGGTTTAACCGGGCTTTGGCTTCCACTTTAACTTGGCGTTGGCAAAAACGCACATGCATTATGAATGCAATATACAATGTATGAGGACACTTTTATTTATTAATTTTTGTATGGATATACAGTATAACCCACTTAAACCAAGCTCAGTTAAACCAAACGATCGGTTAATCAAAACTTTTTTCAGCCCGGCAAAATACTACCATTTATCATATAAAAAAGTCTCAGATGACCTCATAACCACATGAAAGTTTGGTTTAACCATACCGGAAGTAGCCTGGGGCCAGACAATTTTGTTTGGATTAACCGACTTTCGTTTAACCAACATTTTTATATGATAAAAGATAGTATTTTGCCGGGCCGCAGAAAAAGTTTGGATTAACCGATCATTTCGTTTAACCAAGCTTGGTTTAACAGGGTTGTACTGTAATAATTATGTAATGGTGTATTTCAGCGTTGACAGCCGAGCCGCTTAAAGGGTGGCAAAATTACTAAGTCTGTCACTTAATTATCGGAATAATAGGTGATATATATATGGAATTAATCCAATTGTTTGATATTAAATAGCATATTTTGGGCAGGTTACTTGAATATTTCGGTTGAATTTAATTTAGAACCTCAGAACCAGTATCATTAGTTGCTATGTATGTCAATAAGTTGAGCCCGGTTGCCAGGCAATTTTGAACAAATCGCCAGTTATCTAGCAATAGGGTAACTTTTTGTTTTTGAATCATTTTCTGAAATTTAAGATACAATATATCATTTGTGTGGTCAAAAATATTAATTACAGCAATGTTGGTAGCTAGATCGAATGGTTGGACAGCTAACTGGTTTTATTTCATAGATTTATTCCGAAGAGAACTAGAAAATGATCATGAAATAGCGCCATCACTAGAACATGGTAGGTGACCAGGCTACTTTTTATTTAGGTCATTCCACATCACGTGGTCATCGCAAGATGTCAATACCGGTCATAGTTGTGAAAGTACGACGTCTGAACACTTTGACTTCTGGATACTGAATGGTTTATTCACGGCTAGGTATAGTTACCTGCCGGCAACTTTCCGTGACGTCATCTCATTAGCATATCTCTTTGTCTCAACCTCTGCATCTCGTTAACATACATTAGCCATACCTGTACGTCTATTACGCATATATCACATCCCCCCCTCAAAGTATTTCTGAAACATGAAATATTTCAAAATAACAATGCAATAACACAGTAGTCACAAATGCATAAACACATATATGAAACACAAGTCTGTTCAACGTCTGAGTGCACAATGCACTTAAGTCCACAATGTCCGGCCATAAGCCTGACGTCAGAAATTGTCCATCAATATCAACACATGTTTTAAGATCTGAAAACAACTTAAACCTACATGCACATCCTATACGTGTACACACTAAAGCAACTGTGACCCACTACAGGTCTAACCGGCTCACCGGCCTTATGAGCCGACCTGACCTACTCAGATTAGCCGCACTGTTTACATTCGGCACTGACGCTGACCCAGTTTGCATCTGCATGACGGGTTCAGGTCGCCCCCCCACAGGCGCCCTGATAATCTGAACCCGATTACGATACAACATGTTACCCGACTCATTCAAAATTTTATATTCTCTCCCGGACACACCTGTGCGTCCCAAAATCACCCCTTTCTTCCATTCCCCAGCATGATTTTTGTACTTTACATTATCCCCGACTTTCATAGGCTTTTGCGGCTTGCCACACTTCTGGTCATTAAACACTTTCTGACTTCGTTGCCGTCTAGCTATCTGCCTCTAGTTTGGATTTTGCGTTTCGGGCACCAACATTTCTTCTTCTGTCATCGGCAATCTACCCCTCAAACATCTGCTGCATTCAAGACTGGCAACGGAGTATTGCGATAATTCAACAACACCAACTGAAAATCAGACCCAGTCTTCTCGCACTTCTTTAACATGTCTTTGACTGTCTGCACAAACCGTTCTACCTGCCCGTTGCTACGAGGATACTGAGGACTGGAATACACGGCTTTGAACCCATAGTGTAGTGCAAACTCCCTATACTCATGACTTTTAAACTGGGGACTATTGTCCGATACGACCTGACTGGGAATACTGTGTCTTGCAAAACTATCTTTCAACGCCTCAATAACAGTTACAGACGATGTATCGCCCAACAATGTCACTTCAGGATACTTCGTGTAGTAATCCACAGTTATCAGGTAATTCTTATGATTTAACTCAAACAAATCAGCCCCAATTTTTTCATACGGCTGACAGGCGATCGGGTGATTGATCAAGGGCTCGTTATGCAAATTCTTACCGACTAACTTTATCTTCAATTTGCTTATTCATATTCGGCCAAAACATACAGTCACGCGCCAACTGTTTTGATTTGGTCACGACTAAATGCGACTCATGTAACGCCTCTATCATTTCACCACGAAGACCCGGAGGAATCACCACCCGATTGCCGTTCATTACAAGATTTTCTCTACTGTTAGCTCATGTTTGTACGGAATGTACTGCCTCAAACACGGTGGCGTCTGTATGTGTGTAGTGTCCCACCCATCTTCAATGTGTGAAATTAACATAGACATGGACACATCTTTTTCATACTCAGTCACAATCTTACTCAACAAACTCGATGACTGCATGTCCACAGCGGCAACCCAGAACGTGTCATCGAACAGGCTATCCTGACCTACTTTGACGCTATGCGCTCTGGACAACGTGTCTGCAAAAAACATCAACGAACCCTTCACATGACATAACTGAATATTGCCCGACAACGGTCGCAAACCACCGTCGGGCCGATGTTGTTTTGTCCACTGGCCCGCCATCGGCCCAACAGCAGAAAACGCCGTCGGCCCATACAGAAAAAGTCAAATAGCTCTCAAATTACACCACCTAGAAACAAATCGCTTGGTACACATATAAAAAACATGTTTACCAAAAAGATTATATTAAATTTATAAGGTTAGGGTTCTTGATTTCTATTAATTTTGAATAAAACTAATGTTTTGCACTGCGCGCACCATCAAACTCAAGGCATTGTCAATGGCCGTGAGCAATCTTCATATAGAAAATACAAATAAGTGAAATATCTCTAAACGACACCACCTAGAAACAAATCGCTTGGTAGACATATAGAAGACATGTTTACCAAGAATATTCTGCACATGTTTAAATACAATTGGGTAAAATAATTCCATAAATTTACTGCAAATTATGGTGTATTTGTAGACAGTTGTACATCTTCTCGGAAAAAAACAAGATGGCGGTGCTTCGTCAAGATACCATACCGGATATCAAATCGTATTAACACCAATAATTCCATTAAAACGTCGTAATAAATTACAAAACTTCTACAAAATAATCTAAACATATTAACAAACAATTCGTGTAAAATAATTCCATAAAATTCCTTCGATTTATGGTGTATTTTGTAGAAAAACCGCTAAACCAACTGATCGCGCATGTCCACTGCTTGCGAGTTGACTCGAAACGGAACTGTCAGAACTGGAAATGTTTCAAATCCAACGGATATATGGAAAAAATAAGGCAAAGAGCGGCGGACCATCACCGTCGGCTCGACGGTGGGCCGACGGTGGCAAATATGTGGGGGAAAAAGGCAAAGAGCAGCGGACTACCACCGTCGGCCCGACGGTGGGCCGATGGTGGCAAATATGTAGGGGAAAAAAGCAAAGAGCGGTGGACCACCAACGTCGGCCCGACGGTGGCCCGACAGTGGTAAGTATGTGGCGATGGTGCGACCAATAGCCAATGTCGGCCCGACGGCGGTGTGCTATCTGGGATTTCTCTTGATATACACTTGGTGGCAGGACCCGTTGCCGGTCCAAGTTGGTACATCATGGTTGGATAGAAGGGTGTAGGTATGTGGTGGGGGTGGTGGTGTGTGGTGGGGGTATGGTGGGTGTGTGTGGTGGGGGTGTATGTGTGTTGTGGGGGTTTAGGTGTGTGGTGGGGGGTGTAGGTGTGTGGTGGCGGTAGGTGTGTGGTGGGGGTTTAGGGATGTGGTGGGGGTGTAGGTGTGTGGTGTGTGGGTGTGGTGTAGGTGTGTGAGGGGGGGTGTAGGTGTTTGTGGTTGAGGTGTATGTGTATGTGCTGAGGGTGTAGGTGTGTGTGTGGTGAGGGTGTAGTGTGTGTGTGGTGAGGGTGTAGGTGTGTGTGGTGAGGGTTTAGGTGTGTGTGGTATTGGTGTGGTGAGGGTGTAGGTGTGTGGTGAGGGTGTAAGGGGTATGGGGGGTATAGGTGTGTATTGTGGGGTGTAGGGGGTATAGGTGTGTGTGGTGGGGTGTGTGGTAAGGGTTTATGGCTGTGGTGGGGGTGTAGGTGTGTTGTGGGGGTTTAGAGATGCTAAAGATTGTGAGGTGCCGCTCTGCAAGACACCCTTACACCCCCACCACACACACTGTCAACCCCCACCACACCCATACACCCCACCACACCCATACACCCCACCACACCCACCCCACCGTACCCACTTACTACACACCCCTACATCCCCACCACACACACCAAAATCCTCACCACACCCCTACACCTCCACAACACACCCACCAACAAACATATGCCACCTACAACCCAACCACACCCACCACACCATACCCACTCACCACACACCCCATCACCCCTAAATCCACACACCAAAATCCTCACCACACCTCCATCACACAAACATACGCCCCCACCACACACCTACACCCAACCACACCCACCCCACCATACACACCAAAGCATACAGAGACCGGCATGGTGCGCCATCTGATGAGAGAGTCATGCAAACTGAAAGGTCCCCATTGAGCTGGTAAATTCTTAATTTAAGAAGCAAAATATATTCTTCACACAAATCTTCATATTTACCCGTTGAAGTAAAAGAACAAAACAAAAAAATCTGGATTTTGGGTCACAACTTTTGGCAATTTTATTTCAGAACAAAGAGACCATAATTAGAAAGACTTTGCTGTTGTCATACATATTCATCCTGTCATAAAAAATTTCCTCATTATATGATCCACAGTAGCCACAGACTGATTCAATTATAACTCAGCCTGTATACAATTATTGTGTATCTGTACAATATTTTACCTGTATCCAGATTGAAATTCTATGTAGTTAACATTTAAGCTGATTGTTGGGTGCTACACATCCAAGTCAGCTTCCGTAAAGCACATGGTTATATTTAGAAAATTGTTATATTTAGGTTAATTCGAGTTCATGGATCAACCATATTTTAATAACGGAATATGACTTAAATATATCTGTTGATATAAGGGATGTTGATAGTAATCATTACACAACTGTCTCTATATGTGCCAGAATGAATCATCATGCTGTTGTCATACATATTCATCCTGTCATAAACAATGTCCTCATTATATGATCCACAGTAGTAACAAATTGTATCAATTATAACTCCTGGTTTATCTACAAATCACACCTTAACGCCTCTAGCCAGTCAACATTTAGGCGAGATAATGCAGTGCACTGCAGGTAACTACCTCAAACACCCCAGACTACTATGCACAAGTCCCACCATCACTATGCATGGTAGAGGTAGGACCAAGCCACATATCACCTTTACCATTCACCTTTTACTTAACTATTCACCTTCTAAATCACCCAGTAGCAACATAACATCGCTCTCTACTTAAGATACAGCAAATGATAATGCAGCCTCAACATTTCTTTATGAAATTCATTATCACTTTACCAAAGCAAGAAGGGGTTATTAGACACCCCTTTGTTGAATCACACACACTCAAACACACTTCGCTAAACGGTATACCATCAGCACTGATGCTAACAACATTTGAGAGGGGGAGTTCTCGGGGATGTCTGGGAAGGGCACTAGTGAAGGGACATAGGAAATGCCCTTAGATGGCATCAAGGGTCTACCAGGATTCAAAATAGGACATCTAAATATTAGAAGTCTAACCAACAAAATTGAAACACTAAGGATTGATCTACCTAATTCAGGTTTTGATGTATTATCAATCTCAGAAACCTGGCTGAACTCAACCACAGAAAATATACTAACATCTGTCAAAGGGTACCAACTAACCAGATCTGATCGCCAAACAAAACAGGCAAATGGCCAAACCAAGGCTGGTGGAGGGCTGGGAATCTACTATAAAGAAGGGCTCAACATAGATACTGATACATTTGTAAAACATAATCACTCAAATACAAATATAGAGATGCAGTGGGTCATAATAGAAAGGTATTATTGTAAGAAAATACTCCTGGGAAACGTATACAGGCCACCAAATGGAAACTTGGACTCAGCACTTGAACAAATAATATCAATCCTGGAGGAAATACGAGACACAGACAAATTTGAATTAGTCCTCATAGGAGACTTCAATGCTGATGTTGCAAAGAAAAGCTCAATAACCGCCAACAAAATATGACAATTTGCGACAACCTTAGCACTTGATCAGGTCATTACATCAGGTACAAGAATAACAATTGAAACAAACAGAACAATTGATCTAGCATTCACAAACATGAAGTACTGCAAAAACACAGGAGATCTAAATTATAATTCAAAAACAGACACAGGAGTTATTTTTTTTTTTTTGGGCCAATAATTTATTATTTAACTTCAATAAATTTTGCAATATTAACTTGTCACTCAGTACAGAGGACATTTGTGCTCATATACTCTACTCTAGATTCCGAGGTAGTACAACCCAGACGACTCATATAATGTCCTGACTACCGGCGATTACATGTATACAGCATATGGAGCCTCATATTTATATTAAGCAATCGTATTAATATCAGCCATACAGATCTATCAATAGTGTCTTGACGTTGAAGGCAGGAGGCAGCAGCTACGGGTTGATAGCGGTCATACTCTTGAGGCACACCAGGCACAGCTCACTAATACTAATTCATATTATCAGTCTTTAGTATTTGGGCCATCTACTCTCAGCCAGTCACATAAGAATGAGGTATCCTAGATGGGATGGTGGGATGGTTATTAAACTTTTAACTGCGCTCAGTTAGGCAGGTCTTCACGACTTGGCGATACAGTGACGAATGATTTCGAACTGCTCTGGCTACCGACTCGGCTCTGAACATGGTTACCGAATGCTGTACTGCATTGGTATCTACGGTGAGCATCACTATGGGGCACGCGGTCAGTTTTTTTAATTATGCATGTTACCGGCAACATGGACAATTCAAAAACAGACACGGGAGTTATTTTTGGGGCCAATAATTTATTATTTAACTTCAATAAATTTTGCAATATTCACTGTTATTTCTGTCACTAGCTAAGCTCTTCTAACTTGTCACTCAGTACAGAGGACATTTGTGCTCATATACTCTACTCTAGATTCCGAGGTAGTACAACCCAGACAACTCATATAATGTCCTGACTACCGGCGATTACATGTATACAGCGTATGGAGCCTCATATTTATATTAAGCAATCGTATTAATATCAGCCATACAGATCTATCAATAGTGTCTTGACGTTGAAGGCAGGAGGCAGCAGCTACGGGTTGATAGCGGTCATACTCTTGAGGCACACCAGGCACAGCCCACTAATACTAATTCATATTATCAGTCTTTAGGATTTGGGCCATCTACTCTCAGCCAAATTGGGACAGGAGAGCAGATGGTCCTTTACTCACAAGTTTTTTATTTACGTAATCAAAAATGCTATTTGATTTCCAGCGACCTAGTCATCTTATATCGTCCAGAGGTACTCCTATTCGTGCATACTCTTGAGCAGCTCCACGTCGTAGGCTGTGTGCTGTCACCAATGGCCACCAGCTGCAGTTGGCTCCTTTCAGTATGAGCCGTATGCATCTGACGAACGTCTGACCTGTCAAGGGCTCCCCGTTCGCGAGTGCAAATGCTGGGGCGCCCTTATGCAGAGATGTGCAACGACAGTACTCCTCCCATGCTCGTACGGGGCAGAAGCTTGATTGTGGTAGGCCAGGGACCTTTACGTGATAGCTGTCCTCCGGCTTCCACCCAGTTTTGGAACTGCGGATGTGCACTCGGAGGTATGACTTGTGTGCCTCGATGTCTCCGGCCAGCAGCGTATGACCGCCATCACCCAGCATCTCGGAATAGAACAAGTTAGATTGTCTTAGTAAGCATGTATAACCAATCAACAATGCAGCAATAAATACAAGTCCATACTTTCCCAATTTTTTACATTTTAATATAATCATTTTAACATGATACTTTTAATGGATACGCACGACTTACAACGTTATACTTTAGCTTACATACCCCATTCTTAATTATAGACAGTGCATAGCTATCGAATACATCCCACCTACCCCTTACTAACTTTACCCAGGATTTAGCCCCACACAGATAATTTTTAATGGCCCCTTCTGTCCTCAACTTATCATTTAAGTACAGCATATATAGCATTACCGTTTTTAGGTTTGGGTATTTGGGATTGACCTTGCTATTCCTGCAAAAACTCAAGTACTCCTCAAAATGCACCCTTTTGTTTCTCCACGTCCCACTTGCAAGTCTCGCTTTGAAAAATATGCTCAGCTTCCTAACTATAGCACACTCTTTACCTGCGACAGAGAAGACCAAATAACGAAATTAGATGGAGTAGGGAATCACAAGTACATGTCAAATACATTGTCGTCATGACAAACATCTACCTTGGAAAGATTACGTTCGACACATAGTCTAGCCGCTATAGAATTTGCTTTGCAGTCGAAGAACGACCTACTCAGAGCGTCCGCCAACACTAGGTCCTTCCCCGGCTTGTGTACCACCTGGATTTCGCAGCTGTTAAAAGCAGCAAACTTCCAGATTTCGCGTGCACATGCACACAAGACGGGGTCCTTCCCAGAGCCAGTGGACAACACCTTTTGCGACGCTTCATTATCGGTGTTAACGATAATAACGAACAGCTCAGGATGGGGAGGGGAAAGGGCTTTAAGAGCTACTACCAAATTGATCGCCTCCAATTGAGAGATGTGCAATGTACTATCATTAATAAATTCAGAAGAGTAGAGTTCAGAAAAATAGTGTGTACTACTGTGCCCGCCGCCAGCTAACAACGAAGAGTCGCACTCTATTACCCAAGGCGTCTTGGGGAACGGGCGCAGCAGGATCAGCCCATTACCACCCTCCGCGAAACGCAGGAACCACGTGATATCACGAATCAGATCAATAGTAACTAGAGCTTTACCTATAAATGGCGTCTCACGTAAGAAAGCGAGAATTCTATTCATGAAGCACCTCGAGTGGGTAACGCATTTAGCAATGAATTGCAGCCGTCCCACGAGACGCTGCACGTTTTTTCTAGTCACGCGGGACCCCACTTTCCATTTGTTGCATTCAATCAAGACACTTAATAGTTTATCCTCAGGAATCCTGAGTATCATATCCTCTGAATTCACTTCATATCCTAACCACTGCATAACGGTATCAGGCGGCGTGCACTTCTTTGGCGAGAGCACTAGGCCAAGGACGGACGTCACGGCCTTAATTGCATCATACCCTGCTAATGCTTTAGCATACGTACTCTCTACACCGACAAAGTCGTCTAAATAGCACGCCACTGAGAACCCTTTCTGCCTCATAATAAATACCACCGCCTCGGTGGTCCTGGCACATGCCATGCTTGACGTGCGACAGCCAAATGGAGGCGCTACATCAAAATAAAACTTGCCCTTTACCTTTATACCAAATAGCGGAACGCTCAGCGGGCAGGTACGTAGCTGGCGATACGCTCGGGCCAAGTCAACGGACCACATAAAACACCCACTACCCAACTGAGTTACTCGCTTTGCCAACCACATGACAGTTGGCAACTTATATGAACACCTAACACCCTGATAAAAACCCTTTACTATTCCAGAATTCACACTGTCTCCTCTCGGGTAACTTAAATCAACTATGATCCTGCGCTCCTCGGTGTTCTTTTTGGGACGGGTCATGATGGGACTGATCTGCGCCCACGGGGAAAACGGAGGTTCATTAAACGGTCCTAGCAGAGCACCATGGGCGAGCTCAGTAGTCACATATTTGTCTAACCAAAATAGATCATCCTCAAGGCGACAATGATTTTCTTCCGAGGGGGAGGGGGCACCAGGCCCAGTGTAATTAGCGGGCCACCCGAATTCCAAGAAATCAACAATCTCAGCATCGCCATAGTCCCTAAGTAACAACCTCCAGCTGGATATATTTAAACCAGACGGCACAGCAATACGGGCACCAAGATAGTTTGGCACCCCCGTGGCCCGCACCAATTTGTATATTAAACCATAACTTAAATCTGCAGCATCTGATTGCCAACGGGGCCAGAAAGACTCCAGAGTGCACTTATAATTTACCGGAGATAATTCAGTAAATCCAGGCGACTCCCGTGCACCAATACCCAATTCCAATTTAACCCCCGGCATCATAGTCACAACTGTATCATCTACCAGGTCACACGACCTAGCTCCGCTGATAACTGTATCACAATTACCTGAATGGCGCACAGAACTGATAACATCAACGGCCTCAAACTGAGGAATATCAACACATAATGCATCACTATCAATTTCATTTCCTAACAGAGCAACAATAGGATCAACAACATTAGAACTACCCAACCCCGTTGTACCGGGTTTGGAACAAGGCAAAGCGTTAACGGCGGAACCGACCGAAGAACTATTATTATGGCCAACAACTGCCAACACGGGGTACTGAGTAGCACCATTTAGCGTGCAGTCACTAGACGGACACAGCGCCGAGTTGATGGCAGGATCAACTGATTGTACAGGTAGGGTGCAGCCAAGGGCAGAACACTGGTGCTGAGTAGCAATGCAACGAGGGGCGGCAGACGGACCCAGTGCGGTGTTGATGGCAGGATCAGCACATTGATGAGGATGGCGCGACGGATGTGACAGATCAGTAACTGCTAGCATAGTGGGGACGTGAGTGACATCACTCCGCCCAAGGGATGTCGCCGCCGGCTCCACCCACTGTCCCGACATAATTGGAACATGACGGTGACGACCCACTACGGAGTCCTCACTCGGGCCAGTAAGAGGTGCGTTACTCAACGCTAAATTTAAACACGCTTTACCCGTGCTAACCGCTGCCCTGTGATCCCCTTTAACTAAAACAGACCGTCGCAACTTACTGTTAAACCAATGAAATCTGTTACCCACATGCGGCAGCAACTTATTGTCGCGACGCATACCCAATTTAACAATATGTGAAGATGTAGTGGCAACTGCGGGAGCAGCTGTGCCGGGAGGCACCAGGCCACAGGTCACTAGGTCAGTAGGTGACCCATCTATGACGCCCTCTGACCCTGTCCCACTAATGACATACCCGGAACCGGGTTTAACGACACCCGTCCGGCGAACAACAGGACAACAAACATCACCGGGCAGCGGATTAGTCAATGGAGCCGGCACATTCAAATTTAACGAAGAATTAACAGAGCAACACACACTCTCACTGACCGTAAAATGTCGACCGACGACTTGAGAAGGCGGAATCCATGACTTGAACAACACCGAAGCCACCTGGGCGTCCCCGTCTACGTCACGCGGCACCGTCGTGCCCACGACGTCTTCCTCCCTCTGCACGGCCATGCGCCGATCGTGCACTAAAAATTTGTTGATACAGGCTTCTCTGCAACATCAACGCCACGTACGTCCCGTGGCCGGAGCTTGCTCTTGCAGTCTACCTCCTTGTGGTAGTGTTTACGGTGCAGATTAATCGCACACCACGAGCAGTTGTGGACAAATCGATCACGACCCACACCGTGACTAGAGACAAATCCACAGTCCTTGCCCCTGTTCCAGATGGTGCAAATCCTGCCATCAACAGCCCTATCAAAATCCGCAGCATACGTGCCGTCCCGCACTGGCCTAGCGACAGGCCGTACCACACGTCGCCCAAGGCTGCTTTCGTCACGACGAATGTCCTGTATTAACTCCACGTCATCCCAGCCGCGTGGCAGCCTCTTGTCCGATATCATATTAAAGACGCGCTCGGAGAATGCCAAGCACGTCTCCCACGTGTAGTTCTGCGCCATGTCAAATAGCGCATCCATATGTGCCTCTAGCTTCGGCACCCATGCCAACGGTACGTCACCCCGTCGCATCATCCGGCGAATCGCCGCAAAATATTCGAACCAGGTCGACTGGCCTTGTGACACCTTGCCTTTGCGCTCACCGCGGATTACATATTTATGGGGCAGAAGCTTACCCTTAATTACTGACTTCCTAACTTTAGCTCCGGCTACCCGTAACAAATCTCTCATGAGTTCATCGTCTGTGTCAGAATCCACGCCATCACTACACAATACCGAGACCCGATCCACAGGGGCCGTAACCAACGGGGCCAACACATTATCAGCAACAGTAGCCGTATTATTTGACACGCCATCAGCAGCCACTGACGGCACGCGTGCACCCCCGCACCCTAAGCACGGCTTAACCGTCGAGGCTGACCGTCGTCTCGTGCGAGGAACCGTTGCTTCAGAAAGTCCCTGTGACGTCACGCCTCGAGTTTCAAAGTCTGACAGTAGCAATGGCGACCCCGATCTCGACAATTCAAGGGTATCCAGCCTTGCCATCAATGGCGCAGTGACAGCATCAAGTTTAGAGTCTAACAGGTGGGACAATTCCTCCAACGACACCCCTATACTCGGGATACTCACCACAGGAGGAGACATAAGGACTGTCCTGTGATGCTGAATATCAGACGAAGGCGTGCCAGATCGCCGATTGGACGGTCCACTCACCGGCGATCCACCTTTACGACTAGCCGAGCGCAGGAGCTCTTTGGAGAACTTGCCACTCCCGTGTAGTCGTGATTTAGTAGTTTTCGGCATGACGACAGCAGGTTTGTACAATCCACACGTAATTCCTCCCGACACGTACACACACAATGTATAGCAAACTCAGTTATTAAACTTTTAACTGCGCTCAGTTAGGCAGGTCTTCACGACTTGGCGATACAGTGACGAATGATTTCGAACTGCTCTGGCTACCGACTCGGCTCTGACATGGTTACCGAATGCTGTACTGCATTGGTATCTACGGTGAGCATCACTATGGGGCCCGCGGTCAGTTTTTGAATAATGCATGT
>JASIRB010004008.1:0-14974 GCA_030323885.1 Branchipolynoe longqiensis | reverse complement strand
GTTCAAGAGAGATGCACAAGAAAGTGAAAGAGATAACAGGTCAAGGATACAGACAGAGAAGCAGTAAATGTATCAAGAACAAAGACGGCAAAATGCTCTTTGAAGAAGATGAAATAAAGTCCAGATGGGAAGAATATGTAAACGAACTATACAATGATGACAGAGGGAACCCACCCACAATTGAGAAAGAAGATGGGAATATTATATTAGTATCAGAGGTTGAGAAGGCTATCAATGATCTAAAGTCAGGTAAGGCTCCTGGAAGTGACCAGATAACATCAGAAATGATAAAAGGACTAGATGAAGTGGGGATTCAAATCATTCATAAGCTAGTAACTGACATCTATGAGACTGGATTTATACCATTGAATATGAATGAATCCATATTTGTACGACTCCCAAAGAAGCTAAAACCAACATTGTGTACTGAGTACAGAACACTAAGCCTGATGAGTCATATGTTGAAGATGATCCTGAAAATAATTTTACTGAGAAACAGACAGAAAATTGAAGAACAAATCAGTAACGTACAAAGTGGGTTTATATCTGGAAGAGGTACACGTGAAGGGATTTTCAATATGAGAATGATTTGTGAACGTTATTGTGAAGTGAACCAGGATGTTTATGCCTGCTTTATTGACTATGAGAAGGCCTTCGACCGAGTCAATCATGAACTGTTAATCAAATGTTTACAAGATATTGGTGTCAATGGCAAAGACATTAAACTAATTGTGAACTTATACTGGACACAACGTGCATTTATAAAAATGGAGCAGGGCCTATCGGATGAAGTTATGATTAAACGAGGAGTTCGACAGGGGTGTGTATTGTCACCATGTCTATTTAACCTGTACACAGAGATGATTTTCAGACACATTGAAGATTGCAAGGGAGTGACAATAGGTGGCATGAACGTCAACAATCTTAGATATGCCGATGACAGTGTAATACTAGCAGACAGTGAGAAAAACCTACAAGATATAGTGAATAGAATCAATAAAGCTGGAATACTATTCAACATGAAGATGAATGCCAGGAAGACCAAAACAATGGTTATAAGTAAAAAGACAGATAAACCAAATGTCAATATAACCATAGATGGCACAAACATAGAACAAGTATCCGAATTCATATATCTCGGACAAAAGATTACAAATGATGGGAGATGTGAGGAAGAAATTAAAAGAAGGATAACAATAGCCCGAACAACATTCTCCAAAATGTATAGAGTGTTAACATCAAGTAAGATATTAATACAAACAAGGAAGCGTATTCTTCAGTGTTATGTGTGGTCTACTCTAATGTATGGGGCAGAGACATGGACAATCTCTAAGAAAATGTACAAACGTTTAGCAGCATTTGAGATGTGGACTTATCGAAGGATGATGAAAATATCATGGACAAAGAAGATCACCAACAAAGAAGTTCTCAGAAAAATTAAAAATAAGAAAAGCTTGTTTGCCACTATACAGACAAAGAAACTTATTTATTTTGGCCACATCATTCGTCAGAGTTCAATATACCGTACATTGTTGGAAGGGAAGGTGAATGGCAGCAGAGGGAGAGGGAGACCAAGAACATCGTGGTTTACAAATATTTCACAGTGGACAGGCTTGAATTATTCACAGTCTATCAGAACAGCACAACATCGGGACAAGTGGAGAACCATTGCATCCAACCCTCGACTAGAGGACGGAACTATTGATTGATTGTAAAATGTTGATCTGTACTACTATGACTAATGTAAAACGTTGGTCTGTACCACTTGGAGGGGGAGGGGTGCCAGTACGACTTTTATCGTTTGATAAAATGTTGATATTTAATTTTCACGAATTGTGTAAATTAAATCGTTAGTATAATGTTCATCTGTACTACTATGACTAATGAAAATGGGAGATTTTAAATAGCTAATTGCTTTCAATTGTAATACTTTGTATTTAAGGAAAAAAAGTAGTAATGGTTTATTTGAGCGTCCATGTAGGGTTTGTTTAACTTGTTCATTGACTTGAAGGCCAAACTCTCCATGGCAGGACGAACCACTCAGTAGTCAATATTACAGGTATTGTCCTGGCCCCTCAGTAAGGATTGAAGGTGCGACACAGCATGCTGAGTCACAGCTTCAGCCTACAAGGTGGAAGGTGGGGATGGTTTTCCTTCCACTCCCAGCTCCATCCTTCACTTTTCATGGTATACTTTAAACTCACTTTGCACCTATAACTATAACCACATGCCTCCTGATGACCATGCTTGGCATGGTTCTTGCCGTACATTTGTTTCTAATGTAGATTGCGGTGAAATTGTCCTAGCAAAAACTTTGGATGAGATAAAATACCGCTTCCTGTATCATGGTGTATGTGTGCTAACCACCTCCCCCACCTTCTGCTCTGTAAGCTGTAGCTGTGACCCGACGTGCTGGATCACGCCTCCCGTCCTTCCTGAGGGACCAGTGGAACTCAGAACACACATATTAAGATGCTGACCCTTTCCCTCTGTCCACCTCTTTATTTGGCGGAAGGTGTCCTATTTCAGGAGGTTACATGGTGCTGTCGCCAGTGTTGACGCTTATACTAAGCTATAGCCCTCCTCTGTGTCCACCTATCAGAACACTTACCGAATGGCAACATGTGGTTTCTGGCCATGTGGTGGCTGTTTACATGTACTGAGTGGCCAGTTGCTATGGTCACTGACCCATCAATCACTAAGTTCCAACAGTTTTGACTATTTGGATTGAAATTTTGTACAACAAGGGTTTGTAGTTAAATAAGTAACATGACCATAACATATAATATTTGCACTTTATATGTATTCCGTATTCATAAATGCATGGAATTGCTAGATATGTAAATAACCAGCTAATTCTGGGATAATTTCTTAAATAAATTGTGATATGTGTCACTCACACAAACTCCTTTCACAGAATAAAACAATATTTTCTTTTAAAAGTGCTCCTGGTGAAGTTCCAGTGCATTTAAAATGAGCCGACGCATGCCGCCAGCATCGTCTACATGCTCACTTGTGACCTATACATTTTTCCACAACATAGACTACTTCATAGAGCCACATGTGCCGTGGTGCCTAAGGAACCACATCTGCAACTTCTGCTTTTTACAATTCCAACTCCTATCTCACAACCTTTTGAAAGCGCTGTTAGTGTGTTGCATTGTGGGTGATGTACTATGCTCCATGGTTTGCTCTTGTCTTTCCAGGGGGAGAAGAGCTTTGAAGGCGACCAGCTGATTGAGGGTGGCCAGCATGGCGTACTGCACAATGGGAAGAACTACCGCGAGGTGTGCTAATTTGTCAGAACAAGCTGGGTACTAATATAATTTAAAGGACCAGAGTCTATCCTAGGGGTGTATGGAAGTCCGTACCCCAGATAGCACACGGCCGACGTTGGCCCGACGGTGGCCACGCCAATGGTGGCAAACCGCCGTTGGGCCGACCTTGTTTTGACCACTGGCCCACTGTCGGGCCAACAGTGGCAAACGCCGTCGGGCCAACGGCGGCAAACCGCCGTCGGGCCAACAGTGGCAAACCGCCGTCAGGCCAACGGTGGCAAACCGCCGTCGGGCCAACGTTGTTTTGTCCACTGGCCCGCCGTCGGGCCAACGGCGCCAAACACCACTGCTCGATCGGCGCTAGGACGGGTGATAATATAGGCATATAAGGCAACATAGTTTCTCAAACAGGATCATAAATATATGGAACAGTCTCCCACAAAATGTTATTGATGCGGAGTCAATTAATTCATTCAAGAATATATTAGAAAAAGCATGGGCTGATGATCCAGGGAAATTTGACCCCTTATTCTCCACATGCTACTAATTACTCCTTCTGTTGCTTATTTACTTGCACTCAAGCAAGAATGAGAGACAAATAAGTGTTCACACTTCCTGTCTACCATTCGCTATATCGCTATAATGTTACTAAATATTTCAAATATACGGCCATCTGATGACCAATATTTGTACGGCACAGATATATATGTAAAAAGGAACCTCATAAAGCAATGTATGCGGTTTTAGAACAGACCTAGCAACCCGAAAGTGTAAAATATACTTACTGAAACACTCAACGCGTGGTACTCCAGTTGACTCGAACCGGAAGTGTCAGAACTGGAAATAGAGCGGCGGACCACCACCGTTGGCCCGACGGTGGCAAAAATGTGGAAAATGAATGGCAACCAGCGGCAGTGCCACCACCATCGCGCTGACGGTGGCTCGACGGTGGCTCGACGGTGGCAAATATGTGGGGAAAAAAGGCAAAGAGCGGCGGGCCAGGCAAAAATGTGGAAAATGAATGGCAACCAGCGGCCGTCCACCACCGTCGGCCCGACGGTGGCCCGACGGTGGCAAGTATGTGGTGACGGTGTGACCAATAGCCAATGTCGGCCCGACGGCGGTGTGCTATATGGGACGGGGCCTGGGAAGTCTTGAAAAGTCTTGAACTTCAGTTGGCTCATTTGAAGGCCTTGAAAAGCCTTGAATTTAATCTATTTTGGGTAATTAGTCTTGAAAAGGCCTTGAATTTTACCCATTTTGGGTAATTATTTTTGAAAATCCTTGAATTCCATTAAAAATCACCATTCTGAATGGTGATTTCAGACTGAATCCAAATGAAAATAGTTTGAATTCCTATCAAAAACAACCTTGAAAAGCCTGGAATTCCATATCTTCACCATAGGGACTGCCCTGCTATTGTGCTGCCACCTGCCAGTCCTTTTGACCAGCAAGGGTCAGCGTAGTCGGAGACCCTTACCGTAGTTGAGATGACTTAGTGACTACTAATAAGGTTTTTCTGCCATTGAGGTTGCAAGAAAAACCTATCATAAAATGATATCATGTTTAGCAACTTCTTAGCAACAGGTTTCAGCGTAGTCACCACCACCATATGATAGTCTGGGCTCATTATGAACTACTCCCTCACGTTCTGGTAGGTCGTGGGATTCGAACTCCCGGGTTCGAACTCTGGCCGAGTCAAACCAATAACTTAAAAAAAATTGTTACTTGTCGCTACCTAGCCTGGTGCTCGGCATTACTACAATAGCACAAGGAGCAGTGGAATGAGGAAGACCAATTGTCCGCAATTGAAATTTTCCCCTGCTTATGGGACAGTTATTTTTTAAATGTCAGAAACCCCAAACCATCGGCCTATGCAACTTTAATGGACGTGTGATTTTGGTCATTGCGCAGGTGCGACAGTACCACACCGCCTACCACCTGGTCACCTTCTATATGGTGACAGCCTGCTACTCCAGCTATGTAGAGACAGTGCTGGAGGACCTGATGCAGGAACCACGCCCCGACATTATCTTCATGGGCTCCTGCCTCTGGGACATCACCAGGTAATTAGCCATTCTTTAGAGGATAGGGAACTGACATTCTAATGTGAGTGTTGTAGCCATATCTAGCAGTACACATGAGTGTTTCGACCGGGCGTGGTGGTCGAATCGATAGAGAGCAGGATTCCCATGCGAAAGGTCGGGAGTTTGATTCCCGGTCTAGTCAAAGCAATGATTTACGAAATTGATACTTGTCACTATCTAGCCTGGCGCTCTGCATTACTAGTATAGGACACAGACTGGTTAGCTCAGTATCAGGATAATGTGACTGAGTGGGCAATTGGGTGATGGTGCTGGGGGCCTGTTCTCCCAGTAGGGCAGCACTACCGTTTCCGTTGCTATATGCTTGCCTAAATCGAGTATGTTCCTCTAGATATATAGATGCAATGCTGACTAGTATGGCCGTTCCCTGTCATTATCATGAACATGTATAAATAATATAACAGCAAGGTAAAATAAGCACTGACCATTCAAGTGTGGTATTGCTATATTGATTTACAATATCCCAGGTACATTAACAAGGCTAGGCATTTCTTGATCAAGCTATCTGATTTATCGAACCGACAATACTAATAGGAATTACACGATCGTATACATCGGCACACAACAGTGTCTTACGGCCATTTTCACTGTTTCACAATGCCCTATGCGTACTTAGCCTCGTTTTCATGCCTAATTAGGTCAACCGTGAATAGCGTCAATTGGCTGTATTGTATTGCAATGCAACTTATCTAATGTACCATGCTTTATCTGTGGGTCTGATGGGTAATTTCTTTCCCTATGACAGAAATGGACCGAATTGGCGCATCAAGTACCAAAAGAACCTCCAGCACCTTGCGAAGCGGCTGAAGATGGTGCTGAAGGAAGACGCGCCCTTTGTGTGGAACGCTGCGACACCGGTGTCCCAGTTTGTGCGTGGTGGTTTCATGCTCGAGGAGATTTACTTCATGAACCAAACCCTCCAGCATGATGTGCTTGAAGCAAACTTCTACGCTAAACAGGTGAGTGCACATGCATGGGGGCGGGATGGTGCCTTTTAATTACTGAGGAATAGTTGACTTATTGATGAGACATCCCCTCAGCAGGTCACCACCTGCATTAGGACATCCTTACATCAGGTCACGACCTGCATTTATGCATCCCTACAGCAGGCCACAACCTGCATTAGGACATCCTTGCATCAAGTCACGACTGGCATTAGTTCAATCCCTCAGCAGGTCACAACCTGCATTAGGACATCCTTACATCAGGTCACAAGCTGTATTAGTACATCCCCACAGGAGCTGTACAACCTGCATTAGTTCCGTGCCGTGACCAGGATCCTGTACCAATTACATGTTGTATGGTTGTTGAACCTACGCTGTAAATGTATATATCTAAGTGAATTGCTTGTACCTATGTAATTGTAAGCATTAAACCACTTATGATCGTCCGTCTTTTAAGAGAGTTACAATTCCAAGGGAACAAAGCAGTGTAGTAGTCTGCACTGACCTCTCAGGCAAGGAATCACTTAAACAGATAGGTAGGGATATGGTGATTGCATCAGGGAGCCGAGATAGTGAAACGGTATGGATATGGTGATTGCATCAGGGAGCCGAAATGGTGAATAGGTATGGATATGGCGATTCATCAGGGAGCCGATATAGTGAAAAGGTATGGATATGGCGATTGCATCAGGGAACCGAGATAGTGAAAAGGTATGGATATTTTGATTGCATCAGGGAACCGAGATAGTGTAAAGGCTAGCATGCTAGTCCCAGAATCGAAATAAGTGTGAGTTCGAATCCTGTTCCGGGTGCAATATTTTCCATTTTATTCACCCCAAACCCCCACCCTACACCATTGCTATATTAAGCAGTTCCTCTTTCTAGGTAATGGTGTACTATGGGCACAATGTCCTTGACCTTCACTTCCACTTCCGGCACTGGCTCCACCTGCGCGAGAAAGATGGCATCCACTGGAACATGTATGGGCATCGAAAGATGACGAATCTCGTTCTGGATCACTTGTCTCATTCGCTGGGCTACATGTGGAAGAACGACCATCATCAACCAGCGCGTTGCCAGGCAAGTGCCACTCAGCACCAGTCTCAGTAGTCAACGGTGTTCGCTTTTGAGTTTCAGCAACCTGACGGGATGGCTGGCTGGTTAGAGCACTCGCTTCCCATGAGGAAGCTTTCTGGAATCAATTCCCGATAGAGTCAAGCCAAAAGTTTGCAAAATTTATGCTTGTCGCTACCATAGCTGGCACTTTGCATGATTTAGGATAAGGACTAAGGATAAGGAGTAAAACTACTACTAATAATAATGATAATAAAGAGTGTATTCGTGTGAATCGATAGGATGGCAATGGTAGCCATTAGGATACTAATAATAGTAATAGCAATAGTAATAATTGGTTTATCAAGTTTCAGTGCTGGTTTCAATGGGTAGAAAGTATGCTGTTTTAGGTATAGGGGGGTCTTGCCACCCCATTGTGTTCTTCTACTTGAATATAAGGCTGTACGTGCATGTGGTTGTTCTTTTAGTGCGATAAGTCCATTGTGGCTGGTTTTGATGGTTTGTAGTCAGTTATAGCCTTTGCAGGGTCTGTATAGGGCCTGAAAAGTCTTGAAAAGTTTTGAACTTCATTTGTCCCATTTCAAACCTTGAATTTAACCTATTTTGGGTAATTAGTCTGAAAAAGCCTTAAAAAAGTCCCTACTCTTCTAAATCAGTCTGAAATCGCCATTTGCCATTGTTTTAGTTTTTTTTTACCTGATATAATGAAAATAGTCTTTAATTCCTATCAAAAACAGCCCTCAAAAGCCTTGAAATAGCCTTCCACATCTTCACATGTGTATGGACCCTGCTATTGTTTTATTAATCGGAGACATTCTGGTTGATTTTGAAAGGTTTGACCAGTAGGGACTTTTCTATTAAAAAATATTTAAAAAAAGAAAAAAAGATTGCACGACTGAGCCTGCACAGCGGCCATCTGTGAAATCGGACAAGCATCTTAGTCATGCAACCTAAATATTAGATAAAAGATTCACCCAGTACTTGTAGTACACGGGTGAAGATCAGCCTTATATAAATACGGGCGAAAATAGCGTTAGTATGGAACAAGAAGTAGAATGCCTGGCACCAGTGTCAAATGGTTACTTATATCAGAACAGAGTTGGTGAATGAGAGAGAATGCAAAAAGACAAGATGGCGGCCAGAGAATGCCGTCGATTTCACTTTTAAATCTGATTAAACTAGATATTATATTATATTTTTCAACTCAAAGGTAGCGGGCTATCAATAAGATGTATGTAAAGAATAAATGTTGCTTCTTAGATTGTGAAATTAGGCTCTCAATTCATTGACCCGTTTTTTCGACAGCTTTTACATAGGGTTGGTTTGCACCCCTACTGCAGCAGTACGGGGTGAATCTTGTATCTACCTAAATATTAGTCCGGAATGGTTGGCCGAATCACTAAGAGCGTAGTTTTCTTGTGGGGAAGGTTGGAAATTCGAATCCGAGCCGGATCAAACCAAAGACTGGGAATCTGGACTTGATTTCCGCGTATTTTGCCGGAGACCCCTTTCATCCCTGATAAATTGGATAGTTGTGCACAGGAAAAACACCCATGAAAGATGGTGACGAAGCACTGCTGATATTGACAGTATGCTGCAGCATTGAGAAACCATGTAATATATATGACACCTGCTTCATCCTGGCAAAGAGTCTTGTCTGTTCAACTGACTGGAAACCTATTCAACGTGTGATGCCATTCGTGACAAACCCTATAGGCTCATCATCATATGAATGATCGATTTTATAGGACAGGCACAATTCATGGGTGTTACATTTTTGTTATCTGCTTAGCACTCCCCAGATAGCACTGAGGCGATGGGCCGACGGTGGCTATTGGTCGGACGGTCGGCGTGCTTTTTCCACTTTCGGGCCACCGTCGGGGCCCAACCGGCCCCGCGTCGGGCGACCACATATGGCCCGATGTCGAGCCCGATGGTGTAAAATCTAATCTTTTTTTAAACGCCGGTGAGCCTACCAAATCTAGATAGTAGCCTACAGCTATGGTAGGTAGGTAGGGGAAATAACGTTCTACATTATTTAATTTGACATGTATATATATATATATATATAGTATAGTTATACGAGTCTTACCTTGGTACAGATGATGGATAACTGTTGTTTTACCGAGGTATAAGCCTCGGATAGATGTGGGCTAGGGAGAGGTAAGCACGTCCGGTACCAGCAATCTTAACCTACTTATTGAGGATAAAAATGACTTTCAAACAATGGATACTATTACTTTACCGAAAAGGTACACCAACGGAATAGATGTGGCAGGGTGTGGCGGGAGGGCCCTAGCCCACATCTATCCGAGGCTTATACCTCGGTAAAACAACAGTTATCCATCATCTGTACCAAGGTAAGACTCGTATAACTATACTATTTTACCTCGGTAAACAGCCTCAGGCTAGCCTCAGGCTAGGGAGACCTTTACATAATTCATTTTTATCCTTAATATCATTCTTTCTTATTATTATAACATTCTAAATTTTTGTTCTCACCTATTCTTGTTAGTTGGCGAGAAGACGCTTTGCAACGCCGGTAGGCTTTTCTAGTCGTTTATTATAATGTTTTGCAAACGACTTAGCCGTCTTCCAGCCTGCATGCGCTAGTATTCTTTTCACAGAAATACCAAGCACCCGTGCCTTGGAGACCATGGCTCCTCTAGTTGAGTGGGAAGAGTATTTACTCGTATCCACTCCAGCCAATTTCAACACCGTAATTGTCCATCTGGCAAGTGTGTCTCGTGAAATCGCCTTATGTGGCTTTATAAAGCTCACTAATAGTTGTTGTGATGCACGTAAATCCTTTGTCTTGTATATATAAGCCCGTATGGCCGACACAACACATAATTTCCGATCATTCGGAAAACAGTCTAAGTGAACCGTTGATAAAGGGTCACCTAACGTGTTCGATTTGAGCAATTTCTCTAAATCAAACGTAGCTTGTTGCTTGTCTATTTCTAATCCAGTTAAGGATAAAGCAACAATCGTCTGTCCTCTGTGTCCGGTTACTAACAATAACAGGACCGCGACCTTAAAACCTAACTGTTTTATATCTAACCACGAGTTGTGAGGCCAAGCCTGAAACAACTTAAATACTATAGAAACATCCCAAAACCGACTATACTTTGGTTTTGGAGGATTCCTTTGATAAATTGAACGAAGTAAATAACAAATAACATAATGTTTTCCAACTGTTTCGCCATCAATTCTAGGTAATATAATTGATAACGCACACCTCGCCGCATTAATCGATCCAAAGGAAAGTCCTTCATCCTCTAGAGAACGAAGAAACCGAGCTACTTGTGAAATCTTTGGATTTGTTGGTTTAACTTTCATTAACAAACAATGTACACCCCATTTCTTTAAATAGGTTGTATACATTTTGACAGTTCCTGGCCTCCAGGCATCCGATACTATCCTATCCTCAGTAATTCTGTCCAATCCAAATTGCTGTAGCTGCTTCCTTAGAAAAGGAATGCCAATAGGGGCGTCGTTGACACGTCGCCGTGAACCACTAGCGGTCCGTGGTGCGTCAGATTCCCGAGTTTTCTTGGGAATCGTATACGATCTTTTGCCAGTTGTGAAACTGCTGGCAGCCAAGGTTGCGTGTCCCAATCGGGCACCACCAGTATCGCATGTGTCCCTTCCAAGCCGATTTTTCTCACTACTCGGCTGATAATGCTAAATGGTGGGAAAATATAAAAATAATTATTTTCCCAGGTAATAGCAAACGCATCTACTTTCCAAGCATCCGGTTCAGGATGCCAAGAAACATAACAGGGTAACTTGTTATTATTTCGTGATGCAAATAAGTCAACTTCAGGTGTACCCCATTTTTCACAAACGAAGTTAAACAAATGTGTAGAGAGAGACCACTCTAAATGGTCATGGAAATTTCTACTTTTATAATCTGCAAGTGTATTTTGTGACCCTGGAATATGCGCTACAGTCAGCCAGACTTGTTGAGCCTGTGCCCAGTTCCAAATCAGTTTAGATAACTGATTGCAAGACTTTGATTTGGTTCCACCCATGTTACGAATATATGCCATGGCAGTAGTATTATCAGTTAGTATTCTAACCTGTGATTTATTTATCTTTACTAAACTACGTAAGCCCAGATAAATAGCACGCAATTCTAGTGCATTAATATAGTCTGATTTTTCATCATCAAGCCATCTACCTCCTGTTGTGACCCCATCTCGATGAGCTCCCCAACCTTCTAACGAAGCATCAGTAGTAATTACTGTATTAGGTTCCGCCATGCGGATTGGATTTGGTGAACTTGCTATATGTTGCATCCACCATCCAATATCCTGTAACCCTTCTTGCGAAATAAACATTTTTCGCTCAAAATTGCCTTTAGTTCGTGTTAACGCTAAATTTTTATCTATTTCTAGCGACTTAATATGGGCCTTCCCATATAACACAGCAGGTGCATATGAGGTCATTATGCCAATAAGAACAGCAACCTGTCTAATTTTTGGCTTTGATAACTTAATAAGCTGAGTCGCTGTAGTCATAAACTTAATTAGTTTTTGTTCTGTTATCGACACTGTAAGGGACTGTGTATCCAGAATAAACCCTAAACATTTGAGTTGTTTTGTTGGTTTAAACACTGACTTTTGTTGATGTACATAAAACCCCAATTTAGTGAGTAATGCACATAAATCCAAAACTGCATTCACACAACCAATTTGTGTTGAAGCTATAATAAAAGAATCATCTATGTATGGAAACATTATGTGACCCTTCCTCGCCATTACCGAGAAAACAGGTTTAAGCAATTTAGTAAATAAACGTGGCGCACAAGCTAAGCCATTCGGCATGCAGGTAAACTCATAGAGTTGGTTATCCCAAATAAATCGAAGAAATTTTCGGTATTGTTCCATTATGGGAAGCGTATAATATGCATCCTGTAAATCAACACTAGCCATCCACGCATCTGGTGTAATCAGATCTCGTGCCGTATCTAGAGAGAACATTTTAAAATGTCGATATTCCACCCTTTTATTAAGGATTGTTAAATCCAGGATCATTCGAACATCACCATTAGGCTTCGGTCTCGAGAAAATGTTTGAAATAAACTGTCCTGAACAGTGTGTCACTTTTTGTATAATTCCTTTCTCAAAGAATTTATGTACCTGTTTAGTTAGTGCGTCTCGTTCAACTGGTTGAATGTTATATGGAAAAGGTATTATACTTTGTACAGGAATTTGTGTAAAGGGAATTTGAACACCCCTAACTATTTCTATAATTTCTTGGTCACTAGTAATTTTGTGCCACTCAGAAATATGATTACTAATATTACCAGCCACAAAGTTGCTTACAGTTTGTGTGTTTTTAGAGGCTGCAGGGACTTGTAAAGTTTGTGTTTGGACCTCTACTTGGACCCGCCCCTGGGGAAAGGTCTCGACGAGTTGAACCCTCGACCTATTGGCCGTGCGGTGTTGTCGGTCCAGCCTGGGCGAGCGCCCCGGCCCCGAAACCCTTGACCGAAGTTTGAACTCGGTCTGGTTCCTCTGGTGAACCGTCGTGGACGAAAATCCCCTCGTGACTTTTTGAAACGAGGAACTTCCTGTTTCTTCTTGCCATCCATGTTTTTGCCACTCTTGGCTGCAGTCTCTACCTCTTTATAGAGGTATTGTAGTTGACCGCCAAACATCTTGGTATTATCTAAAGGTTTCCCTTTAATCGGCTCTGGAGCAAGATAGAGCGTAAACTCCTTCCCCTCATTATCGGTAACCTTCTTAGAGCGAGCCACTTCTTTGCCAGCATCTGTGCAAACTGACTTGAAGACATTTTCATATCTTCGAAACGACAGGTAATTACCTGCCGCCGCTAGTACTGCAATGCCTTTGTCCATTGTCTTAGCCAAAGACGAGAACTTATTTTCACTCTGCATCCTATTAGCCACAGGAACAATAGCTGTTAGGGTAGCCAACACTGCCTTATGCACTGTGTGCAACACATCCTCAAACTTCTTACGGTCATCCGTCATATTGACATCCCGATCCATTTCTTTAATGATGGAGTTGGGAACACCCTTTATGCCTGTTAACTCATCTCCTAACTTGGAGATAACCTCCGCCGGTTTGAACGTGCGAAAATGACCATTCACGGTCTCGCGCATAAGCGTAGTGGTTTTAACCCGCTTAGCCTTTGGCTTCTCCACCTTCTTAGCCACTTTAGTGCCAATGTCCGCATAGACCCCTTCATATACGGTGTCTGAGTCTGATTCCGTAGAAGTAGACTCAGTGGACGACTCAGAAGAAGAATATTTCCTCTTCCTCTTCTTCTTTTTGGACTTAGTCTTCCGCTTTTTGCGCAAACCAGACTCTGCCCGCTCCTTGGTGAATTCATCACCCGAAGAAATCACCTGTTTCTTCTTCTTCCTCCGTTTAGGAGAAGGAGGAGGAGGAGCCTTAAGCTCCACCGCCGAGTCTGTGTCCAAGAAATCCTCAAATGAATCCTCTTGGACACTCGGCCTACGCCGCTTCCGAGACACAGGCGATTTGGCAGTCAAGATGTGGCTTTCCAATCTTGCAAAGCGAGCCTCCCAATCTGGAGGCGCAGGCACATCAGGCACTGCGTCCTCGTCCGGGTCGGAGAGGATATGCGCCCGGGGCTGTGTCGACGGCCCTGCCGACAACACAGGTGAGGAGTCGTACTCCTCGTCCACTCCACTCGGAACACGCCCCTCGGCTGCTGCTGCACCGCGCTTACTCCGCTTCGTGGCCATCAGGAACTGAAACAAACATTTTTGGTCAGTCCCGGTATATATATATGTCACAATATGGTTGTTTCAAACTCATTTGGACATCTATTGGTGTTAAAGAACGTGTTTATACCGTTATAACACAGGCGTAATAAGCTAAATTTGTGCGTGGGTTGTGGGTCAAGCCCAAACCTTACGCGGGGTCGGGACCAGTGTATCGGCCCGCCCATCCCTCTGTTCCGCACACTTCTCCCACCTGTGACTACTACGTCAACAAGTTGGAGAAAATGCTACGAAACTCGGAGAAACGCCTGAAAAAGTTTTGTCTAGGGGAGTCTATAAAAGAAACCCAGGAGCATCTCCAACATTACTCTCTATTAGAGTACGAGAGAATTTCCACATGAGATAGGGCGAAACCCACATCTCTACCCATAGTCACACGGTGACCCGGGTGTTGACATAACCGCTAATGACCGGTTTGGTTCCTTCGAGAAACCCACTCGAGTGTTCTATCCTTGGTTGTTTATAACCAAATAACTCGTCCAAATTGGACCAACGAAAGTCTAAACTTTCCATATTGATGCTCTAATGCATCATAATTAAGCTAACCACAGTTTTTATTATACTTACTGCGTATTTGCTTGTATGTAGACTAATTTTGCCGGAGCAACCCAACGACACGTTATCCAGTCGTGAGTTGTATATGCTAATTGCTGGTACCGGACGTGCTTACCTCTCCCTAGCCTGAGGCTAGCCTGAGGCTGTTTACCGAGGTAAAATATTATATATATATATATATATATATATATATATATATTTTTTTTTTTCTTTTTGTTAAAAAAAAAAGACCGG
>JASIRB010001461.1:0-41122 GCA_030323885.1 Branchipolynoe longqiensis | reverse complement strand
TTCCCTCGCATCAAACGTAATGCTTCGCATTACGACCAAATTAGTTTAGAATTTTGACAATAAAAGCCTAAATATCGGTGGAAACGACGGAGCGTGCAAAAACACGTCTGCCGGGTCTGGCCCCGAACGCCCGACCTCCTATCGTTGCTTACCTAGTCGCTAAGCAATGCTTTACCACCGCGAACCCTCGCCTGCCCAAGTGAAAGCAATTTGCGCGCCCGTAGAAGGAGTGTGCAAATTGCTCACGGCGAGTAGACACGCCCACTTCACTGCTCCCCCAGACGAACAACAGGAACTGTTGCTCATCTAAAGAAAAGAAAAGTGGGCGGTACTACAACGGTTTGCGGGGGTAGCACCTGAAAATAGCGATGATTGTTTCCCGGCTCATTCAGCGAGAAAACATCGCTGACTGCGCTGGGGCGCAAACTTCCTTCTCGTTGTGTATTGTTTTTTATTTCTTTTAGAACATCAATGATTGCGTCCAATGACACACCAAATTTTATATAAACCGCACCAGGGCGCAAAATACTCTCCAGATTTTTAGAAGAATCACCCCAACCATTCCCTGTAACAAATGCGTCACAGGCATGAATTTGGAGAATATATAACAAAATTTGGAGAATTTATACTTGAAATTGGAGAATATATATGGACCTATTAGATCTGACAAGCGCGATAGCGCACAATTCGGTCTGAGTATTCAGTCTTTATATGTCATTAACCTTGATGTACTGGAAAAACGGCAATGCGCACATTTCTCCATTGAATTTGTGGAGTATCAATATATATTTTTGTACGCCAGAATGGCAGAGAACCAGCAATAGGGTGAGAATATAAAAATAAATTTGACTGTCCTCAGGGTGATATATCATGTCCGTTCCGCCGGGATATCACTTTCATCATTGACATTCTGTGCCAAATTCACCTTTTTTCTTTTAATTATATTCATTCTTTTTGCGTATACTTGTTGTCTTTTAGGTATACAATTGTCTTTTATATATTTTTTTTTAGAGAGGGAACCATTAAATCTTTTTTTAGTAGCCTTATTTTCAGAAATGGAACCTTTGAATATTTTGTGTTTTGTTGAAGATATTGACGCTATTACATAATAAATAAAACATTTCTCCTCTTAAGGGCATCAAGGAGAAAACCGTGAGTCCGCATTAATACTAACAAATTTGCGCTGTAGTTGGCCCCACGGTGCCAACGCTTCTGCACGTACCAAACAACATGTCAGCGGTGCCCGGTTCTAAATAAAACATACACTGCCCTGGCCTGGAGCCCCGCTGACCTGACTGGAGCAAGCCCGATAGATAATCCTGGGCGGACTTCTCGACGGCGATCTTGCGGCGAATTTTGCTGGACTTGAGTCTTCTTCTTATAATAGGTTCGCGGTCAGTACAGACATCGCAGTCCACTCAGATGTGTAGTAACACTTAAATCTTAAAAACATATATAGAAATTACTCTTTTTTTTTTTTTTTAGACTAACAATTTTGATGATGCAAAAAACGGGTTAAATACCCGGGTTTTTTTTAGACTAACAATTTTGATGATGCGAAAAATGGGTTAAATACCTGAGATACTACTGCTTTGGAAAGTCCAAAGTTGAAATTGCTGAAGATCCAGGAGGAATAATACTATAGCAACGACACCTCGATTTTTTTGTTATCTCGTTAAATTTGTAAGAGACTAATTCATGGGCGAGAAAATACTGGGATAGTGATAAATTTACGGTGAAATAAGAAAAGTTTTGACGTAATTGAAATTTAGTACACCTCGCATCCTCGTACGGTACTAGACGGTTCAGGGCAAAACTACAAGGTTGCGGGTTGTGATATATATATCTTTAACATTATGACATTGTAGGGAGCCCAGACGAGTGATGGAAGAACTGCATCTGCAATACAACGTGATGTTAAATAACGAGCGATGTACTCTGACCGTAGGATTGCTTTTAATTTAGATTGGCGTAAATGCCGCTGGGAGCAAATTGCTCAGCCATTTCTGTAATCCCAGATTACTATAATGGTCCATTGGAGTTAGTCCGCCTACGCATGTTCGTCCACAGCCTAAATCCTTAGATGGTCAATGTTTGCCCATACGGGCATATCACAAACAGCCTGTGATATAATTCAAATAGCAAAAAGAAAAGCACATCACTGATGACCGGAGGGCACCGTATCCTTTAATACTCCCTACCGGTTCTTATTGCTGTGGGGACCGTGTACTTCGATTACACTCCCGACCGTAAACTGCTAAGCGGGCACTGGAAGTTGTGGTGCTGCCCATGGGAAATGCGCTTGGGCCCCGCATAATTAAGTGCTCCTGGCAGACGTCTCCTATTTGGGGCACCGCACCACAACCTACCCTCCTTCAGGTAATGTACGAGTTTCCAAGTATCCTTGTATTTGAATTTAATATTGGCGAATTACCATCATTACAAAAGAAATCAGCTAAACTGCGTGCCTTGTGCATAGCGCAGGCTGAGACCGTAGTCATTAGGCTTTGTGGTACAGCATCAAATATGCACTGGAATGTGCGAGCGTAACCAATGCTATCAGCCCTAGCTGAGGTGGTGTCATGACAAGAATTTACTGTCGCTTTGTACACGACAGCCATTTAGCAATCCTACGGGAAGAGCTAAGGTGTAATGCCTTGTTGTTAAAGGCGAACGCCTAACAAGGGGTACCATACCTATTGTTGAAATTACAATTTGCGCCTGCTGGCGCCTATCTAGTGTCTACTGCGATACGCGCAAAATGCGCACGTATGCATAACCGTCTACGTTAAATGTCCTGCAAAATCGACCTGAAACCACGCCTATAATCGTTAGTGTTAGTTCAATACTCTCCTTGCATTTATTTATTTTTATTTTATTTTATTTTATTTTTTTCTTAATTGGATCTGGCCGGGAAAGCGCAAATGCCGCATGTAACCAACGACGGATTCTATCAATATTCTAGAATAGGGCGAGTAAGTCCATATAGATTGCGAAAAGAGGGTGTAATATTTCCTGGAAATACTACCAACGATTTAGGATGTTAATAGACATTTAACTCATATTTTGTTCTCCTAGCACACCAATTTGGATGGACGTGAACGCCATTGGATTAACTGGACTTAGTATTAGGCACGGGATTTACTCTTTTGACCCTCCGTCGGTGCCGGAATTTGTGCCCCGCCTCGCATCTGTCTCTTGGATAATATGGGGACCTACACGTACATACAATATATTACGTTATGTCTTGGGTAATATGGGAAACTACCCGTACTTGAAATGCATTACGTTATGTCTTGGACCAAAATGGGGGACTACACGTATTTACAATATATTACGTTATGTCTTGGACCAAAATGGGGGACTACACGTATCTACAATATATTATGTTATGTCTTGGGTAATATGGGTAACTATGCGTGTGTGCAATATAGTAATATACTTTCCTGTTGATATAGGTAACAATGCATATGTACAATATATTACTTTATTTCTTGGATAATATGGGTAACTACGTGTATATACAATATTTTACATTATTTCTTGGATAATATGGGTAACTACACGCATGTACAATATTTTACATTATTTCTTGTTCATGAAGAGTGACCACGAGTATTTATTGGAAAGTCCGAATTTGCGTGGCATTTTATTACTTCCTGATGCGCGAAAAGGAAGAAAGCAAGGCGGGGGTGGGAAAAAAGCCGCTTTATTTAACGCCTCAGAACAACAAGGAAAATAAGCAGCTATACAGAAAACAGGAAAATAAGCAGCTAAATACAAAAGTCAAATGCGGTGAAAGCAAAGCAGTAAGAAAGCTCATAAGGAGCGGTCAAGGTATCTTATAGTAATGAGCTCACGGGAGCTTAAAATGTTCGGGTGAGGGGCGCCGAAGAGCACTCCACTAGCATGTGAGCAGAGTTGGGTGGGTGGGTGGAGAAAAGAGAGGGCTTGTGCAGGGAGGACGGCGGGAAAGCGAATGGCTGAAGGAGGCCGGCGGGCGGCCTTATAAGGGAAGGAGCGGGGAGGCGAGAGTGCTGGGGAGGTGAGAAAGCCGGCGGGCAGGGAGAAAGGGCGAGGCGGGGGAAGGCTGAGGGAGGGATGACAGGGAAGGTGAGAAAGCCGGGCGGCGGCGGGAGAGAGGTGGGGGGAGAGAGGTGGGGGGAGGGTCTCTTCCTTCCCTCGCATCAAACGCAATGTGAGCATTAGAAACCGCCTTGCTTTCTTCCTTTTCCCTTGCGTGAAAAGGAAGAAAGCAAGGCGGGGGTGGGAAAAAAGGCACTTTATTTAACACCTCAGACCAACAAGGAAAATAAGCAGCTATACAGAAAACAAGGAAAATAAGCAGCTAAATACAAAAGTCAAATGCGGTGAAAGCAAGTCAGTAAGAAAGCTCATAAGGACCGTCAAGGTATCTTATAGTAATGAGCTCGTGGGAGAGGGCTCGAGGCGCGCCCGAGGGGGCGGGGCGAACAATGGAGGCGTGCACCGCCTCTGAGGTCCAGGCGATGGAGGGGAGGGGCGCCCGCTAGCGGTGGCTTGGGCGTCGGAGGAGGTCTTGGGTGTCGTGATGAGTCGGGGGCCTACGGCAACAGGGAGGAGGGCGGCCAAAAAGTTGGGGAGGCCCGCTCCCTGGAGAGCCGTCGAGGAAGGTGGTGTCACCACGGGAGATGTGGAGGTCGTGATGGTCGGCGTGACGGTCGGCGGCTGTGATGTCTAGGGAGGGTTTGTGGTCAGTGTGGGCGGCGTCTGGGGCCTGCGATGTGGGGTGATGGTCCCCGGCTGTGTCGTGGGTGCTGTGGGTGGGGCGCCTCGGGCTGTGGTGCTCGGCGCCTCGGGCCCCGTGCTCGGGCCATGTGCGTGGGGAGCCGTTGGTGCTCCCCACGGTCCGGGTCCGGTAGCCTTCCGGCTGCAGGCCGGTGGCTTTTGCTGGGCGTGCGGCGTTTCGGTCGGTGGTCATTACGAGGTGATCCGTGGTGGTCAAGGGGTTGTCGGCAGAGGTGTAGGTGAGGCGCCGGTTATGGGCCCCCGGGCCGGCCGGGGGGAGCCAGCGGGTCAAAAATCCGCCGAGGCGGCCGGGGTCTGGCGCTCAGGGGCTTGTTTGGAGAGGCACAGGGCCTCGCTGTGCATGGTGAGTGTCCTCCTCACGTTAGCACAGTAGGCACATATGGTCACTTCTCACAAAACTGCAACAAACGTGTTTTAATAACACAGTTTCGTTAATAATGTGGTTAGAAGGCTGGAATGAGCTTGTATGCATTCGTCTGTCCCAGGGCTTTCTGGGGATACCAGTTTTGTATGTGTACGCTGTGATCTCATAAAACGGTGGCCCATAAATGGTCATATTTCCATGGTTTTTGGACAATTTCTATGCCTAAAGTAGGTTTAAATGTCTCCTTTTTAGATAACCCTATATGTAGGGCATTCATAAACAATTTTCTTACCATAGACTATGTCTCTGCCATTATTAACACTCAAATTTAAGAGTTCAAGTCGACTGGCTGGATAATAATCAGCATCTTTGTGTTGGGGAAGTTTTAGCACAACCGTCCGTCTGCAATGGTTAATATGGGCTTTTTGGTACAACCTATGAATAAATAACACTACCTGCACACATAACTTCATTGACATTCTTGGTGCATTCCATATTGATTGATAAAAATTAGATATTTTAATTAGCATCCTTATAGTGATGCAAAACGTAATTTGGTGCAGATATGACCCTAACTGTCCGTCTTACACTCACATATGTGCTGTGGCATGGATTGTAACGATTAGTGAACGATTTTCCCTATGGCTAACTATCATGAGGTACCCTTCATATGTGCCAAAAGTGTAGATGAGTATTCCTATTTCTCTGGCTTTTGGTAGCGTTTTCAAATTTCCACTAACCGTCCGTCTACCTAACCGTCCGTCGCCGTAAAAACCCTGGCGCCTTTCGCAGCGTTATTGGCCCAGTTTATTGCCACAATATATTAAAGTTAAGTGATTTGTTTGTGCCTATGTCATATTCTAACAGGTTCCAACACTGGTTTTTTTTATTTTTAACTCGGATGTGTATTTTTTGTAGACTTTACAAGTTATTTGCATAACCGTCCGTCTCCGCTATTTAAATAATAAAAATATATGTACTATGACCATGGTACCTTCTGAAATATACCTATCTGATGTGGACACTGTGTTATAGGCATAAAGAATGTTAAAATATATGTATTATGACCATTGTACCTGCTGCAATATACCGATCTAAAATAACTTTCACCATAACCGTCCGTCTCCGGCCAGTTTTGCCCCCATAGCTACAGTGTTGCAACAATATATTAAAGTTAAGTGATTTGTTTGTGCCTATGTCATATTCTAACAGGTTCCAACACTGGGTTTATTTATTTTTAACTCGGATGTGTATTTTTTGTAGACTTTACAAGTTATTTGCATAACCGTCCGTCTCCGCTATTTAAATAATAAAAATATATGTACTATGACCATGGTACCTTCTGGAATATACCTATCTGATGTGGACACTGTGTGTTATCGGCATAAGGAATGTTAAAACTAAATGTGTATACTCAGTGTCCTTATAACTATATATTTCTATATACTTCTGGAAATATGAATGCCCATAACCGTCCGTCTGCAAAAATAAAATGGTTACCCCTAAAAACTGCTTCATGCTAGGAGAATAAAGTTTATATTTCTGAAAGGATCAAGATTAAGGCATATAATTGAACGTTTTTTCTAAGGAAAAGATGCTATTACCTATTAATTGGAGCAACTAGTACATAGTTAAGTAGAAAAAACAGCATAGTTGTGGGTGGTACAGATAAGTTCAGTCCTTCGCCATGAAATAAAAATGTAAATGTAGGAAATATTCATGACATATTTACATTAACAAATATGTTGAACATGTATATAAATTAAGAAATCAGAGGTTAACAGGTATTAACTAGGTATATATAAGCTTTATGTATATGGAAATATGTGCAGACGGACGGTTAGGGTCAGTAAGGAACCTTATTCTTCAAATAGTCACAGAATCGTCAATTTTTTTAGTTAACTTGCCCAAATTCTGTCACTAATGTACCAATATGTAATGAATAGAGTCAGGTTAGAGCTGAAATGATTTAAGGAATTCCTAAAATACCCCCTCAGCACTCTAAATGTTGCAGTTTGGTGAGAAACGACCATATGTGCCGCTGTCTGGCCCCTCCCCGACCGCAGCCCCTCCCCGACCGCTGAAGGAGGCCGGTGGGCGGCCTTATAAGGGAAGGAGCGGGGAGGCGAGAGTGCGGGGGAGGTGAGAAAGCTGGTGGGCAGGGAGAAAGGGCGATGCGGGGGAAAGCTGAGGGAGGGATGACAGGCGGCGGGAGAGAGGTTGGGGGAGGGTCTCTTCCTTCCCTCGCATCAAACGCAATGCAAGCATTACAACCAATTTCACCCTGGGCCTGATATAAATGGGTGAGGTGTTTGGAGGGTATACTTTGTTTGCAATGAACCAAGGATTTAATTTCGTGGGTAATTTAGAACATAAACTTTAACGATTTTTCATGACGTGAATAATTTGGAATATAGGATTTATAATAAGAATTCCTCATCCCCACCAGGCCCATGGTTGTATATATTTTTGTGAGTTTCTTTATGAGTATATTATTATTTTTATTATATTTTTTACTGATCCCTATTATAAATGGCCCTTTAACGAATACATTTTCTACAACCTAGCTGTTACCCGCAGAGAGAATTTTTGATGTCCTGTACATTATGGTATTTAAGGGAACTAAATTATTGCTTATAAACTGGTATAGCTGATCCTCTTTATCATTACTTATTAGATATCTTAATGCGATGTGTGAAAAGAACCATATAGTTGTTATATATCTATTATATTTACCTTCCCGAAAATCCCCTAATGTAACTGTAACCCCAACGATATTCGGTGTGGTGTCCGGTGTGCAGGTCCACGAGGGTACGTATCCCACGTCCATCACCTAGGCCGCCTTGGTTGATGGGGCTGGGCGATGTCCCGGAACACGTTTTCTGCTCCCCCGCAAAACATGCGCACGACTTGGTGAAGTCGCGGCTCACAAACACATGTCATGTGAAGTAATATGCGTATGGAAGAGAAAGAAAGAGATGATATCAGTACAGGTGTATATGATGAACCAAGGATCAGACTATTAACATGGAAATTTCATACTAATAAATATTTATAAAGTTGATTACTATTCCGACACCCAATTTAGTGGACCATGCGCTAACGATTTTGATGTTTTTAGTAGGAATATTTTGTTTATTAAGTTATGTTATTATAATTAGTTTTTTCTGGTTTTCTTTAACCTGCATTACCTTATAGGCGCAGCCTATGTACACCATATTATATTATATATGTACACCATATTCATTGTTTAACACATGAGCCTATGTACAAGGATGTATATATATTTATATATATACGCGAGGATACATGGATTACAGTATAATCCTATGTACAGGGATGTATATATATATTCTTAGATATACATGAGAATAATTGTTTAACAATATGAGACTATGTACAAGGATGTATATATAATTTTATATATACACGCGATAATAATTATTTAATAATATAAGTCTATGTACAAAGAGGTATATATATTTTTATATATACATGCGATAATAATTATTTAACCATAGGAGCCTATATACAAAGTTGTATACATAGCTTATATATATACATGATAATAACTGTTTCTAGCAATATTCTGCATACTCTAACTTAGTGCGCATTAGCCGTAGGCTTAGCCTCCGTACGGGACAACGTTCCAGTTATTTATATATACGTTATATATTAATACTATGTTTGGTTATTTAATATTTATCAAACTTATATTATATATACATGTATATTAGGTCAAATCTATGGACCGTTACGTGACTGGGGGTTCCAGTTTGGTAGGAAGAAGTGGATCTTCCTCATTGCCCGCGATGGACGCATAGTTGGACGCGTAGTCCACCAGCATGTCCATGGACTCGCCCAAGCCTAAATCGGCTCGGCTTTCCGTACCACTTACCTCGGTCACCACGGAGCAGGCATCCGAGAAATCCTCCTCTCCAGAGGAGACGTCCACCTGGATCGCGGTGAGGATGGAACGTCCGTCAGTGGGCAGGATGGAAAACGGAGATTGGGCAATGTCTCCCTCGTCGGACTGCCCACCGCGGTTGATGAGGTGGAAGGGAGCGCCATTGCGTCACCAGCCTCGGGCTCGCATTTCGCGGCTGATGTGGACAGGTGGACAGCGGCCATGATTTTAGCCAGCACGGCGTCTAGGCTGCGCGGCGTTACCTTTCTTGTACTACCAGTCACTTTGGGACTGGCTTCCTGTGGGGCAATCTTTGGTGGAGTTGCCTGGGCTGGAGGCGCCGCTGGACTGGCCCTTAGGACGGGTGGTCTTCCCTTTGTGGGAAGGTACCGGTGATGGCACCGTAAGGCACGCAGGTGCTTTGGGTGCGACATAGGCTCCTCTCGGAGTTGGCTTGTAACTTCCTGGTTGCCATGTCGGTGCAGAGGGGATTTAGGAGAAGCCGAGGACTTCCCAGCGACCGTCGCCTGGTCGCCAGCCGCTGTAACCTGGGAACGCTGTTCGCCAGGTGGCAGGAAGACGCGCAGTCTTTCCAGCGGGACACGAGATAGATCTAGGGTTGCTAGATCTCCATCCCAATTGAGCGCAGGTTTGCCAAAGGCAAAGGAGAAACGCATGTTGTGTTCCTCCCATTTACGCGCCTGTTGCTCATTCTGTTCTACCATATCGCGGTACTTGTTTTCGGCCTCCCTGGTTCTGGATTTCTCCTCCTCCAGTTTCTTTTGGAACTCGATATTATGTTCCTCCCAGACTGTCTCAGAATAGGAGACCCTGGCCACCTCCAGGCAGTTTAACCAATAGGTGCTCATCTGTCCAACCATGAACAGGAACATATCCATCCCTTCGACCGACTCTTGGGAAGAGTCTAGCTCGAGGGACAGCTCTGCGTTTTAAATCGCGGCGGACTGAGGACGTAACTGGACCGACTGTCAGGATGGTAGGGTCCAATGGCTTGCAAAACTGACAGGACGTGCCAAAAGCAAATTCCGCGTGTAACCGACGATGAATTTTTTCTTTGGTGAATGGTTTTTATTTAATATAAATTATCCCTGTTTAGGACCTTCGACCCACAGTACGTGATCCTGGCCGCCGGGATCTGCAGTGTCACGAGCCGGGATCACCGCACCCGTACCACCACGGCCCGGCGGAATAGTTTCCTTGGCCTACTCGGTCCTCTGGGGTCGAGCGCCAGGAGTCCGTGGCCCTTCTCCGGACCGTGTACAGTGGGCGGGTCTCATACGCCACCATACCTGGCGTCAATCTGGTCGACGCCAACAACCCCGCACGGCGCCGCATGTCAGCGGCGGTGTACGCCACGTATCACCGCACCCACCCCCCTCACTCCCAACAGGTGAGCATGCACTGCCACGAGGGGGAACCCTCACATATCTTACCACCGTAGATTCCCACAATGGTCATATCTAATGCCTTTCTTTTATTCCAGGGGATGAACGAGACCATCATGGCGCTCTATAATCACGTATTGAGGTGCCACAACGAGGAGGATGGGGAGCCCACTGCTGACCTGGCCCTGGCCATTCACCCCGGGAATGACCTGCACTCCGTCCACCGGTATGACCGGTTAGTGGATGGAGTGCATGCCACGGACCCCACCGCGGTGGGCAAGAGCATACATCGGGTGCATGCGGGCGGTAACCTGGTAGCCATTTTTTTGTTGTTTTTTGTTATTATTTGTTATTATTTTTTTAATTATTTTTTTGTTATTTTAATTAAATAACCCCTTTTTTAAATTTTTAGGTGCGCAATTCACTTCTCCGGATATTCACTCGTTTATATGTACACGCTAATAATTGTTTTTAGCACTATTTAAGGGACACATACTATAAATTATTACGCCTTAGCCATAAGCTTATCCTATCGAATATATTGTGTTCGACAACAATTACCGTAACTGGATGCAGTAGATAATCCTACGTAAATGTTTTGCTGAAAATATCTATTGCTGGAACATTTGTCCTCAGGCCGGAAAGTAGGACATGCAGACATTAGGTGAGAAATATCCTGCTGATGACACGCATAATGCTTATCACCATAACATGTCCAATTTTGCGGCGCGTTTAATGGAGACTGGTCCAATACTTGGTCTATTATATAAACAGTTTACGGTACGCATTTGCCATAGGCTCCGCCAATCTACTATCTGGAGTTTGCCAGTCACCTTGTAGGTATGTACACCAGCCAATTATTGTCAGTAAATGATGTATGTGAGCCTACTGGCCAGGTGTGTTGTAAATAAATGCTGTATGTGAGCCTAATGGCCGGGGGTATTGTAAATAAATTCTGTAGGTGCCTATTGGACGGGTTCTGTATTTCCTCCATCGTTTGTATATCAGGCTCCCCCAGCAGATATGTACGTTAGATTTACGTAGAGGTTTAAGCGATATGGTTCCAGACTCGAGCAATGTCTCACGCAGATAGTTTGCGGCAGCTGCCGCCTTTATCTTATTTACGACCAACGGTCGTTAGGACCCGGAGTCGGCGTCTCCTGCATGGGAGAGGTCGACAGCGGGTTCGGGTCAGGGGAGTGAGTAATTAATTTATGGTCGCGCTCCCCAGGGGGGTGATCGCGGCCGGTATACAATTTCAAACGGCCCGTGCTTGACTTACGAGCCGCCGAGTCTGCCGTTTGAATTACCACCGTCGTATCTGAGACGACTTGTGTAACCTCCCAGGGCCCATCCCAGTTAGGCGCAAGTTTAATATTCGCTGTAGGAGCATGATATCTAAGTACCAAGTCCCCCACTACAAATCTAGGAAAGTCGGCATTTCCATAAGAATTTTTATTCCTCCGAATACTTTTCTCTGTGTTATCACGAACTCGGCCGTATGCATTGTGGAAACAACACTCTAGCCATCGGACGAAAGCCGGTGTGCACGAATTGTCTGAATGTTTATTTGGCACCCCAAATTGTAAATCACAGGGTAGGCGCAATTACCCCAAACACCAGTGTATTTGGGGTAACTCCCATGGCCGCGTGTACGGTACAATTATAGGCGTGTGCCACATACTTGGCCTGCAAGTCCCAGTCGCTTTGGTCTTCATTAACCATGCAGACCAGGGCTGAAATTAAGGTCCTATTGAATCTTTCTACTAAGCCATTTGATCGAGGACAGTACGGGTTTGTGCGCGTTTTATAGCAGCTTATGAGTGTGAGCATAACCTGGAATAATTCTGACTCAAACTCCCTACCGTGATCAGAGTGTAATGAAATGGGGGCCCCAAAAATGAGCACCCAGTTGTCTACCAAGGCTTGTGCTGCCACTAATGCCGTTTGATTACATAATGGATAAACTTGTACGTATTTAATAAAATGGTCTTGGACAACCAACATTACTAAGTTTTCCCGGATAGTACGCTTAAATCCAGAGACAAAAATCACAGGATAATCGTCCCCAACGTTGACCAGTCATTTGTTGCTGTAAAGGCATTTTGGCCATACCTAGCCCCGGTTTTATCAGAGCGCATTTATCAGAGCACAATCGCGCACACGGGAGTTCATGCCAGGCCAGTAATATCGCGTGCGTAGTTTGTCGAGAGTTCTTTCTCTCCCAAAGTGTGCGGCAGTTTTATGGCAGTGGTAGAATGCAAGTATTTCCTCCTGGAGGAGAAAAGGAATAACCATTTGTTGATGAGTGGTAAGGGAATTGCTGTCGAGCGCATTTCTGCATAACAACCCGTCTACCAAAATTAACTGATCCCATTGGTTTAACAATTTGATGGTTTCCACACTTTCCCGACTGGTGAGATCTGTAGATGGTCTCACAGTTTGCGCATTTAACAAGGTAATTACGGTTGAACAGGTTTCGTCACCGGCTTGAGCCTGACGCATTACGTCCTGGGTCCAGAAATTAAAATTATGTTCAACTTCTGTATCCTGACTTAGAGATGCAACGACCGCATTATGCGTACCACAATCCTGACATTCTGGAATACCACAACGCCGGACTGGAATGCGGCTTAGTGCGTCGGCGTTAATATGCTGAGGGCCGGGTCGGTAAGTAATTTACGTGTTGGTTAGGCCAAATTCGGATAACCAAGCTAACCAACGCCCTATCATTCCCTCTGCTTCTTTAAATGTTAATAACCATTTTAATGAGTGATGGTCTGTTCGAATCTGGAATTCAGAATCCCAGAAATAATGTCGCCATTTCTTAGTATAGATGACAATTGCCATTAATTCCCTTTTAGTGGTACAATAACGCCGTTGACAGGCACTTAACCGGTTGCTGGCGAAAGTGATGGGCACCTCAACTTCATCTTGGATCTGACTTAATGCGCCTGCAATAGCAAATGCGCTGGCGTCGGTGTCCAAGATAAATTGCCCACTGGGCCATGGGTAACCCAGCACCGGTGTTTCCATGAATAATCGTTTTAAATTCTTAACTGCCGCCTCCTGGGGTTCCCCCCAGTCGAAGGCTTGCGTGCTAACATTAGCCACGTCCTGTATGGAACGACTACATTAGCAAAGTGAGGGATGAACTCTCGATAATAAGAAGCAAACCCCAGTAAACTTTTAGTCTCCTTGGGAGACTTAGGCACAGGCCAATTGGTTACCGCTTCAATTTTCTTTGGATCAGCTTTTATGCCTTCCCCAGAAACAATACGGCCCAAATACTCTGTCTCCCTACGAAACAAGTGACATTTGGACAGTTTAAGTTTTAACTAATATTTGCGAAGTCTTAGGAAAACCTCTCGTAAATTATTACGACACATTGAAACTGTGTCGCCGAATATTATAATGTCGTCTAAATAGACTAAACAGTGAGTAAATAGTAAACCATTTAACATTTCTGCCATCATTCTCTCAAAGGTAGCAGGAGCATTACATAGACCAAAAGGCATTACCTTCCACTCATATAGGCCTATATGAGTCATGAAAGCCGTCTTCTCCCTGTCCTCATGTCGCATTGCGACTTGATGGTATCCTGATTGAAGATCCAAAGTGCAGAACCACTTATTTCCTCCCAGGCTGTCCAAGCTCTCATCTATACGCGGTAAAGGGTACGCATTTTTCCGCGTCATGGCATTTAACTTGCGACAATCTATACAAAATCGCCAGGTTCCATCCTTTTTGGTAACTAGATGAACCGGCGAACTATAAGGGCTTTCACTATCCATAATAATACCTGCCGCCAGCATTCTGGCAACTTCGCCTTCCAGGGCTTGTTTCTTGGAGTCCATTAATCTGCGATACGGTATCCTGAAGGGGGCGTTGTCTCCGATGTCTATGTGGTGTTGTACCACGTCAGTCCACCCCAATTTGGCATCTGGTTTCGCAAATATATCGCAGAATTCAAAAAGAAACTCTGCAATTTTCCTTTTATCCTCTATTCTATCCATGTGAGTAGCCTCCGCCATGGATAATATGAAATCAGGGATCTGCGGTACGCCCGTAAATTGCTTTCTGTTCACAGGACAAGCCTGTTCAGGGGATCCACCAAATCCCTCCACACCTCTCTCCCTTTTTAATAAGTCGAACACCAGTGCGGCCATAGGACTATCAATAGAACCGTGTGATCTGGCCTCTGCTGCGTTGCCAATAATTTGACCCTGCAGCAAATGGACACAATCATCGGTGGTATTACACAGTGGTAAGGCCACACTGGCAGACCCATTAATCAAAGAAGGAGCCGCGGTTAGTCCGATGGGACCCAGCATTTCAGGGTCAGGCTCGATAAGACACTGCCCTTCCCCCTCTATATGCCGTGTGGTAATTAAAGCTGCGACAGTTTGATGAGCAGCTATGGTCACATCCTCAGCCAGGCACGCCAAACCACAATCTGTCCTGAGTTGACAATGCGTGACTAAATTAAATGGTTGTAGTACTTCGAAAAGTCCATTATGTGGAGACAGGCTGGCTTCATCAAATGACATCCAGTCGCTCCCCAATATCCCATCTTCTGGTATGTCAACAATTAATACTGACGAGTAAAATATCTGGTTGGCGATACTCAACGGAATATCCGTGCAACCAAATTGTGGAATCACCAGACCCGTAACACTAAGTGGTCTCACGTCAGAAACCAAATTATGTGTAGTAAGATTTAGGTTATCAAAGAATCTCTTTCCTATTACTGACATTGCTGCCCCCGTGTCCACAAGAAAGAATCCTTTGGATCCTCTAATCTCGATTGGAATGTACCATCTTTTTCCATTAAGAGGAAAGATATTCATGGCGAACTGGTCTCGTTCACCTGTATTATGTAAGTCCAGCCCGGTTTTCTTTAAAGTTGCATGGTCCGATGGCATATGAATATTTGTCTTATTTTTTAGATAAATATATCAAATTGATCATTACGAGCTACTAATCATTAGTGCGGAGTGATTTTGATTAAAGATGATTAGTTTTGAAGTAATTTGAGCTGAAAGAACCAAAAATAATTTCGACAAGCTTGCCAAAAGTCCTGTTGCTATGACCTAGATGGTCATCTCGCGGTGACCACGTGATGTGAGATGACCTACTAATCCTGGAACCTGACAGGGCTGTAGGTAGGTATTTCTGTTTAGGGTGTTACTGTGTGCTTAATAAAAATCTAAGCAGAATTAAATAATTTCATAATATACAGAAATATGTAATGCTTATATTGATTTAAAAAAAGTAATTCACAGCCATGCTTATTCACTGGATAATTAGGTTACAATATTTGTGTGGCATCCAGACACCACTGGTTACATCTGTGATGGAAATTTGTAATGTTATTCTGAAGACATCAACAATAATTTTAAAAGAATTTAAACATACATACATGTTACGAAATACTTCCTTCTGATTTGGGAACTGTTTTGTTTGATATATCAATGCAATACAAGATGTTAGTAAGGATCCAACCATGTCCCATATGTCATGTTACAAATGGCTGACTGTAAAATGGTTTTTTTTGGTACAAAAACACTTCATAACTAAAAAGACCAAAGTTGCACGTGGTTTATTTTATTTCCCTTATTTCTTACATCAAATCTGAACATATATATATATTGATCGGCCAATAGTAATAGATATATGAGCCTGTCTCAAAAGGTGATCACTCTTCTTTTTTTTTTTCCATTGTAACGATTGACTGACACAAAACAGCACAGAAACAGTTACATTGAAAACACAAGGACATTTGCTTCAAATCAATATGTATTCTATTGGGATTATGAAACACCATGTAAAAAACAAATCAGTTTATCCTGAGCAAATGCATAAGCAGATAGTATGTTGATCGTTCCAATGGACAAAGTTTTGTCCCATATTGCTTAGCACCTTTTGAGACAGTCTCATATATATAAATTTCACAATTTAAATTACCCAAATTGAATAATTATATTTATAGAATTGACCATCAGCATTGAATATCCAACATGGGGTGGGGGCAATATCCATCTCAATTCCCCTTCCCCTCTATGACCCTGCACAGCAGGCCTACTTGGTTGGGGGGCTAATGGGGTCACGAGATTGGCCTAATTGGTTCATGGCCTTCCTGCATAATGGCTGTTTCAAACTGAGTGTTCAAAGGGGTGAGGTTATAAACTCACTGGTTATTCTGTATACTCTGTCCAAAATCATTAGCTAATACACCAGTATCTAAGTTGGCTATATAGGATCAAATGTAAGTAGTTGTTTTAATTTTGACAAAATTATATTTCATCGGACTATGCAACTTTAATATGTAGCTCATGCACAAATCCGGTTCGTTGTTACTCATGGTATGTGTGCACAATGACTGCATACCCGCCAAGAAAACCTGGCGGTCGGAAATTGCGGCGCGTGGCACTTGGGTGGGATCGCCCACAGAAGAACACAAGTCACTTAAGACATTGTGCGATAAGGGTAAGGCACAATTGATAACAGATGGGCTGGGAAGGTTCCCCTCATGGAGCAAAGCTGACAACACTCCCGGCATTGCAGCTGGTTTTAATTTAAATAAGCAGCATCGGCTAAGAATTCAGGCGATATGCCTTCGATAGGCATTGCTGCAACATTTTTGCTGGGGGCGCGATATTCGTACTAGCCTGCGGCAGAGCTTTACCGTCACGCGCGATTTGCTTACCACTAGCCGCTAGTAGCCTGGCCAGTGTGGTAGGGTCGTGACGAGTATTATCGCGTCCCTGGCGATCACCTGCTACCATAGCTTGTTCTATGGAATGAGGTTTCTCAATGGTGCAACGGAAGGCCATATGGCCGAAGCCTCGGCACCTGAAACATTCAGTATCCTCCGTGACGCGTGCGCGCCCTGGAGCTGTTCTTGGGGACGACCCTGTGGATCTGCCCTGTATGTCAGGATTAAATGCTGGGCGTCTATCCACCCAGTTCCTTTTGCCAGAATGATCTGGCCTATTGTTGTAGGGTCGAGAGCCCTGACCATTGAAGGCACTGATGCCTACATTAAAATCGTCGTATGGAGAATTATTCTCATACGACAAGGCGTCAGAGGCGGAAGCAATTCCCGCCACTGCGCGTTTAGTCGGGGCCATACGGGCCTTGGCTGCATAATCCCGTAAAATTTGATAGATCGCGCAACATTCCACAACCTTGGCCAGCTTTTCTGGCCTCTGACTCGAGCATCATCCCGTAGTATACGGAATTTGCTGAGTCTGAAGGACGTTGGAATCTCTTTTCAAAGAGCTCCCATTTGGATAAGGGGTCCATCCCTTTAAACTGCCACGCTAGTGCTTCCACTAACTCATCTAAGGTGGCGCATCTATCTTGCTCCCACCTATCTACCGCGAGTTGGCCAGGGCCATCTTGTAGCAAATGCAAAAGGTGCGTCAGAGCAGTGGTTTCGTTCCACCGATTGACTTACATGGCCTTGCTAAATTTTTCCCACCATGCCTCCCAGTCTTGGTTGATACCGTCGAATGGGGGCACTTCTACAGCTTGATACTGCTTGTGGACGCTTATATTATGGACATGTAGATTTAGAGACCGATTTACAGCCGAGGTACCGATACCTGGATTAATATTGGATGCTTCCATCACAGCCCGGCGAATAGCTGGGTTATTCTTGATGAGAGCCTGTTCTGCAACAGTAAAACATTGCGCAGCAAAGGAGTCAACTTTTGCAGATTGGGGGGATGCCCCATCAGGCCGGACTGCGTCCGCTGTAAACTGGAAGGGTGAGACCCCGGTGTAAAGTACGAGTCGACACCTTGAGTTCCAGTTAGTAACTGACTTTATTTGAGTACCGTCGCCATTGGTTACAATCCATATATCGCTGGTTCCCCGTACCTGCCGGATTGGCCTAGATACATCACATCTCCCCTTTTATATATATATATATTTTTAATGAATCAATAAGGAACTGGTCACCATCAGTAAAGGAAAGCGACATGTACTTAATCTAACTTACGACTATTACATGCTTGTGACAAAGTACTTGAGATATGTGTGTATAATCTGTGTGACAAAACACACAACAGCTCGCCTGCGACACTACCCGTTGTGATAAATACAACAATAATTTCATCACCCTCCCAATTGTGCAATGTCCCTCTTTTAACTTACAGTAACTTAATAGCATCGTTAATCACAGATCCTTTATTTCATTTAATTCATAATATTAATATAACAATGTATTTTATCATAATACCTTAGCTCTTTTACCTAAACGGTTAAAATTTATTTTGTAATACCTGAACGTGCAACAGACCTGTACTATATAACCTACACGTTAATCACAGATTCTTTATTTAATACAATTGTTAATATCAATATAAACAATGTCTAATAAAAACAATGTATATTATACATAATGCCTTAGCTATTTTACCGAAACGGTTAAAATTTATTTCGTTTTTCCTGAACGTGTAACAGACTTGTCTATAACAATTACACAGTAATGCTGTACATACATGTAAAAAACGCATGCTTAAATGTACCTATTCAACAACTGTACATATTGGTTTAATGGCATACTTGTATACTGTTACATTTAAATTAGGTACCGTACAATTTCTATGTCTATCAAGAATAACTAACAACTATTGTTCTTGGTTAATTATGTACTCTGACTACACGTGCAATGTGAAAGTATTTTCCGGAAAGTACCTTATTTACATGCATTAGTGAACAGGAAGTTGACATAACATTTAATCAATATCACTGAATAAGCTTAAAGTGTTTAAGTTCACATGGATGTAGCAATTATTGTCTTTATTCACATGTTTTTCAGACACCCATCCTGTTTACTGGGCGAACCTCTCGGCCATACCGAGTCGTATATGGAGTTTTTACGACCGACTTAGTTTGTTGTGTGTCTAGTGTTGCATCAATCAACTCTGAATTAAAAACGTGCCGTCGGTTTCTTTTTATTAAATGATTCTGTGCATTTAGGATAAGGTAGTCACGTGGACCTGGTGTACCAGCCCGTATAATTTTCCCAACCTGCCACTCTCCTCTGTGGTCGAGATATCTCACCCTATTTCCAATGTTTAACTTTTTGTGTTCCGGCCCTGCACTTTTATCATAGTAATTCTTTTGTACCTGTTGTCTGTGACGGATTTTGCCTTGTTTTGAGGGTTGTTTCTTCGTTCTTAAATTTTTATCTAAGACCAGAATTTTTTATCTCAAAGTACGAGACATTAGTAACTGAGCTGGCGAAACACCTATCCCCTGCAAAGTTGTATTTCTATAATTTAGTAATGCTATGTTGATGTCCCTATTGTCGACTAGTGACTTTTTTATCATTCGTTTGATAGTCTGTACGTATCTCTCCACCTGACCGTTACTTTGTGCATACATCGGATTTGAGAATATGGGGATAAATTCATATTCAGTTGCAAAACGCAAATACTCTGCACTGTTGAATTGTGGCCCATTGTCAAAAACCACGTATTTGGGTATCCCGTATCTACTAAAAACTTGCTTCATAGCATCTATTATAGACAGACTTGTTGTCGTTGTTAATTCCACAACTTCCGGGAATTTTGTATAATAATCGATTAACAGTAAATATGTAATGTTTTCTACATAGAACAGATCCACTCCGACTTTAGAATAGGGTATATCTATTATTTCATGGTTAATCAAAGGTTCAGCGGCCTGTTTGTTTCTAAAACCCTGACATATCTGGCAGCGTGATACCTTGTCCTCAACTTGCTTACTCAGACCCGGCCAGAAAATTGTATCCCGCGCCAACTGCTTGCATTTAACTATTCCTAAATGGGATTCATGTAGTCTTTCTAACATGTTTCTTTGTAACGGCCCAGGGATAACTATGCGGTTGTCTTTGAGTAAGATATCATCTTGTACTGTCATGTTGTATCGGTACGTGAAAAATGGTTTCACCGTGGGGTGTAAACCCCTATCATGTTTGGGCCATCCCTGTTTAGTGAACAACATAACCCTCTGTAGGGTGCTGTCTTTTGCTACCTCTATTTTGATTTTGTCTAAAATGTTATTGTCCATGTCCAGAGTTGCCACAGTCATGTCGTCGTCGAATAACTCATCAGGGCTTGTTACTGTTGTATGTGCCCTGGATAATGCGTCTGCAAAAAACATTAGGGTGCCTTTAATATGGACAACAGAGATGTCATAATTTTGTAAACGCATTCTCATGCGCTGCATTCTTGCAGACAATGTGTGTATTCGCTTGTTCATAATGGCTACCAAAGGTTTGTGATCCGTCTCAACAGTTATACTTTTTCCAAATATATACTCGTGAAACTTTTTACAACCAAAACAAATCGCTAGCAATTCCTTTTCTATTACAGCGTAATTAGATTGGGTTTTATCTAATGCTTTCGACGCCATGGCAACTGGCCTTTGGTCCTGAAATAATGTAGCGCCAAGTCCAGACCTGGAAGCATCTACTTGCAAAACTATGTCTTTCTGGACATCGAAATATGTAAGTATAGGGGCTTTCGTTAGTAGCTGTTTAAGAGTTTCAAATGATTTTATTTGCTCTGTCTGCCAGTGCCATGCGATATCCTTTCCTAGGATGACTCGTAAAGGCTTGGTTAATTCCGCCATGTTCGGTATAAATTTACTTACGCATCCCACCATCCCCAGGAACCTTTGTACCGCTTTTTTGTCTTGGGGTGTTGGCAAATCAATAATGGCCTGAATACGTTCCTTGTTCGGCAACAATCCATTTGATGTTATCAAATGACCAACATAGTTAACCTGCGATTTACAAATTACAGACTTCTTGGGGTTAAGTTTCAAATTGAATTTTCTGGCTCTCTCAAAAACTTTTCTCAGTCTACTGTTGTGTTCAACAACATCTTTGCCATAAATCAAAATGTCATCTGTGATCACATTAACACCTTCTAACCCTCCCAGGATACTATTCATTTCTTCGATAAATATGTCACCAGCTGTTTTTATTCCAAAAGGTAAACGCGTATATCTATATCTACCCCATGGTGTGTTGAACGTGCATAATAGGGAACTTTCTTCATCCAATTCGATTTGCCAATATCCGCTATTAGCATCGATTACTGAGAATATTTTGGCTCCACTTGTGTTTGCAACTACCTCCTCAACTGTGCGGGTGGGGTAAGGACCCTTTAATATTGCTTTATTTAATTTTGTAGGATCCAAACAAATTCATATTTTGTTAGGTTTCCTCACAATAGTGATGGAACTGACCCATGGAGTTGGTGTTGTTTGTTTCACAATTACTCCTAATTCTAGCATTCTATCTAACTCCTTACGTACATCGTGAATTATTGCATGGGGAATTCTCCTAGGTGCATCAACAACAGGGGGTACTTTTGTATCAACATGAATGTGAGCCCCCACCTTTATTTTACCAAGACCTTTAAATACATCAGCAAAAATATTTACCAGGTCACTCGCACTTGTATCTGGGCTGATGCTCGTCGACATGGAATCCACTCTGGTTACTAAGTTCAGGTCGACACATGCAGTCTTTCCGAGAAGGGGTGTCCCTTCCCTCATTATCTGGAACTTGAGATGATGTCCTTGGATCTCTATTCATGACACTCCAACCGGTTGGATGCGGTGACCAGAATACGTGACAAGGTGACATCGTGATGGAGACATGGTTAAACCACCCATCTTGTCGTAGACCTCCCTCGGGATTATATTCGCCTGGGAACCGGTGTCTAGCTTGAACTTGATCATCGTGTTGTGCACCAGTATATCAGCAAACCACAAACTATTTTGATCAGCCTCATCGTTGTTCACCGCACCCACAAACAAATCACATTCCACATCTTGTTGTCTGCTATCACGTATCCACTCCTCCTGTTCATCGGGACGTTCAACGGTCAACTCATCCACAACCGTTCTTCGCTTCAAAACACCACGACACATTTTTATAAAATGACCTGTTTTCTTGCAGGCCAGGCACTGCCTGTCCCTAGCAGGGCACCGACCTTGTTCATGCTTGTAGCTGTAATTTGGACACTTTACACCAGCCATATTTGCTACATTTTGACCTATATAAATGGTCTTGTTGACGATATGGCCATTTCCATGGCGCCGCGTGGCGCTGTGACGTCACAGCGTTATTATTCTCTTTTGAAATGACATCAACGTTCTCAATCGGCACACTGTGAGAACCATCTTCTAATAAATCTGATTTATGTTCACTTAATCGACATATATCAATGCATTTGTCCAATGATAAATCACTTGTTTGTAACAGTCGGTCTCGTAGGCTTCTGCTCTTGATACCACACACAATTCTATCACAAAGCAGGGAATCTTCGAGTCCACCGTATCGACAATACGACACCCGGCAACGAAGATTCCTTATGTACGTGTCCATGCTTTCGGTGGACTGGTTAAGAGAATTGAATTTGTATCTTACCACCGTAATGTTTGTTTTTCCATCACAATAAGTCCTAAAGGATTCTATTAGTACCTCAATCTTGTTCCGATCTTGCACAGCAATATCCAGGGTTCTATGTACTTTCTGGGCCTCAGCTCCTGCGACGTGTAAAAATACGCAGCACTGAACTTTTTCCGATTTAGAACTAACTCCCGCAGCTGTAGCATAAATTCTGTATGAATCAATCCATTGATACCAGTTCAGTGTGAGATTGCCATTTAGGTTGAGTGGCATCGGGGGTTTTAATCCAGATAATGCCATAATCCTTGACGGCAAGCCACATCTGACACCATGTAAAGTACGAGTCGACACCTTGAGTTCCAGTTAGTAACTGACTTTATTTGAGTACCGTCGCCATTGGTTACAATCCATATATCGCTGGTTCCCCATACCTGCCGGATTGGCCTAGATACATCACACCCGGTACTACGGACACTGTCCGATCCAACAGATACGCCATCCAAGGACGGTGTTTCATGCGCATCCCCCTTCTCTGCCACAGTCGCTGCTGAGCACAAACAACCACGACGCGAGGGGCGCGGACCATCTCCCAAATCCTTCTTCCTAGCCAGCTCGCAGTTCTAGTTAACTGTGAGCTGCTTGAATTACTACTTTGGGCAAATTCCCACTAATCTAAAATCTTCCTCTGATTTTTTTTAGATTTTCCCTCGATGTGGAGAATTTATTATTCGTATTTATATATTTTTTTTATATATATATTTTTTTATATATATTTAGTAAGATGAGTCTCCCGAAAAATGTACAAACTGGCCGAAAATTCTGAAAACCCCGCGGAAGATGGAAATAAACGATATTCTAGAATAAATGTGAGCAACTAAGGGAAATTGACAGAAAAATACCCAGATAGTTCAGTCCCTTTACCTTAGTCGTGTTCTTGTTATTACTTGGAATATATACCCGTAATTTAGAATAGCGTTAAAAAACTGACTATCTCCTGGTTTCTAAACGGTTCCCAAAAAGCGAAAAGAAAACTGTACACTACTTATTATAAGAAAATCAGAACTAATAAAAGAATCTAAAGTGTGATAGTAGTAGCACGTAAGGGAACTGACCTAACAGTCGAGCAGCCACTGGACTACTGACCTAATGCTCCAAAAACGTGCTCTGACGTCATCTCTCTATCGCGAAGCGCCACGTCACTAGGAGACCGTGTAACAAATAGAAACAAGCGGACTAGCCCAACGCTACTGCCTCCAGCCTAAATTAATCTCACCTTCTGACCGATCCTAATATCGGCAAGGCCGCAGTAGCAAATTTCTAAAACTCTAACTAAATATAATGCGCGTATGGCCTCATGCCGGGATAGCTAGTCCACATTCCGTACGCCTCCTCCATTCAGAGCGACACGAAGGTACACCATTATTGCGGATCTACGCTCCTCAGGCCACGATTCGAGTAGACGTACCCACCGCGGACTCAAGGTTTATACCCTCGCGGCGAAATGTTTAAGGCTAGCCGCAAATCATAACAGGAGCCCAATTTAGTCAACACTAATATGCCGTTATATTAATGTCTTCCCAGTACTCCCTAAATCATCAGGGGCGCCTTGCCGCGCTAGTGAGGAGCCCGTGCGTCACTGTCACAGAACGAATGCGCTGTCATTATGACCACACACCTTTTTTTTTTTTTTTAAATTCGCGTATAGAAGATGAGTCAAAAGGTATTACACTCCTTACTAATCCTGGTCACGGCACCAGTTTAACCGTCTGGCTATTCCGCCCCCGCATAAGGTGAGCCTACGGTTTAATATGAATAATTGTTTCCATGTGAATTTCCTTGGGCCAGCCGCCGCCGTTGTAACCTTTCCTCCCGCCTGCGAGTTGTCCGTCGTCGGTGTCCGCCCCATACTGAAGGCACCAGCCAGAGTATCGTCTAAATTAGATTTGCCATCGTGCGCATTTATCGGCCTCAAGTGTATTTACATTAGGTTATTTCAACTACTGGCTGCCCCCTTCGTCATTGGAGATATTGTGAATGTTACTAACTGAATCCAAATATGTGCAGTCCAGCAAGAGTTGCTGCCGCTGTCTCTATTATGCAGGTTACATTATATGTCGTGGTTCTAGCCTAAAAGTAACACTACGTTAAATTCTGTGAATGCGCCCGTCATTAGATTCCCGCAGATGGGTAAATTACTTGCAGAAGGCCGACTTAGGCTTTAGGCCTCTAAGTTCATAGAAAGCAATCGAATGTCATGTCCATAGCGGTTAATCTACGATAAGACTGGAGGATAGTAAAGAATGCAAGGAACGTCCTGATTCACCTTCACAAGAGCTCACGGTTTATTCTTAACCAAAAACTAACATGGACACCAGCGGAATATACATGGTTTAAGATAGTAGTAGATGTCTCCCGTTCCCTCCCGTGTTGTTTCTATAAATTAGTTTAGAATTTTGACAATAAAAGCCTAAATATCGGTGGAAACGACAGAGCGTGCAAAAACACGTCCACTGGGTCTGGCCCCGAACGCCCGACCTCCTATCGTTGCTTAGCTAGTCGCTAAGCAACGCTTTACCACCGCAAACCTTCGCCTGCCCAAGTGAAAGCAATTTGCGTGCCCGTAGAACGAGTGCACAAATTGCTCATGGCGAGTAGACATGCCCACTTCACTTATATGTATACAGAGTACATTTCACACGTGATTAAATATCGTAGGTAGTGCATGCTTTAGTGAAATATATCTGTTATAGTATTTTACATAGCAGCTGTCAGTGTTTATCTTGGTGCGATATGTAACTGTTGTCACACGACCTGATTTCGCCAGTGTAACCCCTTATCGGTCTTGGCTTTCTTAACTTTATGGTACCTCGTTATTTTTTATTTGTTTTGTGCTAAACTAGTTTCCTTTGTTTCTCGCGCGTGGGACCCGCGTTTTGTTTTGAGTTTGGCCGCGTGCCCTAGATAATTGGTGTTCGGGTCGTGTGGTTGGGTTTCTTTTTTGTTTTCTGATCTGGCGTGAACTGCTGCCACGTTATCAGTGTGACTTGTAGGTCGACTGTTATCATGCACTTATTGGTAACCGAGTCTACTTACAGGGCGGATTTTGCGCCCGTGTCGTGTGGTGTATTGGGTTACTGGGTTTCTCATTGTATTGTTCTGTTCAGCTTTATTTCATGGTGTTTCTGGTTGTTTTTGTGTGCTTGTGTTTGCTGTGTCTTTTATTGGAAATATGTGCCTGCAGTTTCTGGTGACGGTTGCATCGTTTTTACCATCCATCACCAAACTGGCCGCCGCCGCTTCTCGAGCCACCACCAAACTCTGGGAACGAGCCTCACAGAAGGAACAAGTACGGAACCCTTATTCAATAAGCTGGCTCTGGTACACCCTGGTCAGAACGAACATCCCCCATCCAGTCGGCCTTCCTCCTTCTACACAAGTCGCCATCAACCGCTTCAGGACTGGCTACCGCCGTTGGATTGATGTCCCCAACCTCCAGCGCTGTCCCTGCGGAACTAATATCTTTAATGTGGCCCACATACTCGCCTCATGTGGCGCCATCGACAGATCTGCCATCAGCGACTTCATGGAGGATGCTGACCGCCAACTCAGCGACAATAGGGCGCTCTGGCTATCCTCTCCAGGATTTCCAAGTCATCCTGGAACGCACTTGCGCGCTTCTACCGCCAGAATGCAGACATCATCAACACTGTCGGTTGCCCAGTTCATGACATCGGGGACTAGCAGGCCCCACCTCATCGCCATAGCTGACTTGGTGCCACTACTAACTAACCACTAATTTTCACTGCAACAAACAGGTAACCCCACCCTCTGCCTAACTAATCCTCCTCACTTCACTTCTTCCTCTGGCCTGGGCCGGACTTACGGTGCATACCGGTGAATCTGGAGGGACTGAAGTTTGGATCCTGGTCGAGTCAAACCAATGACTTATAAAATGGGTACCTGTTGCTGCTAGGCGCTTGGCGTTATGAAATCAGGACAGGGACTGGGCGCACAGTGTCAGGATAATGTGACTGTGTGGGACATCGGGTCATGGCGCCGGCGGCCTGATTTCCCAGTGGGGCAGCACTATAAAGTCGCCATGAGTGCGCGCTGTTACAAGTCGGTGCACATCCTTGTATGGCCTAGGGTCTTACTGGGGTGTAAAACTACACCAACCACCTAGCCTCCCCCGGCTGGACTCTTGGGTTAGGAGACCGTGTAACAAATAGAAACAAGCGGACTAGCCCACTAATCTAAAGGACACCTTGAGTTCCAGTTAGTAATAACTGGAACTGTGGTTGGACTCTTAGGCTGCCTTGTTCTTCCTCCGCCCCCTCCCCCCTGCCCCTCAATTCCTCCCCCCTGCCCCACATTACGCTCTCTATTGGCATAAATTGAACTATTTCAGCCAAACATTATCCCCAAATTATGTTTCATGGATATTTGAACTAACATCCCATCTTACAGCATACAATATAATTGCTACTTTCTTATCCAGACAACACACAAGAGCTGGTGGTTGGCGCGGAGGAGGAAGTTGACAACTCCATCCTCGTCGACGTGGAGGTCGACCTCGGGAGTGATTCGTCAGCTCTCTCGAATGTGGAGGCCACCCAAGAGACTGCACCAGCCACAGAGCCCACCCAAGCCACCCCACCTACCCAAGCAGCCCAGCCCGGTAAGGATATTTCTAGTACATAAAATGTACAAAGTATTTTGTCACATGTGTTCATGGTGAACTACAAAAACCAACATGTACCTCAGTTCACATAACATAGCCAATTATAGTGTTATTAAACACCTGATGTGGTGTGCGTAACATGTGTAACAGTTTCGATGCCCATGCTGTAGTAACAGACACAAAACCTTAACCATGGTGTACACCTTATTTTTATAAGATGCGGGTGTACAAGAATATTTCATCGTCACTTTTAGTACAGGCTAATTACCTCGCAACATGAAGGCGTTTAATCAAACAGTATCTTGCCATTGTAAGTTACGGCTGGGCTAAATGTACAATAACCATTTGTTACTTAAATTTTTGGGATCAAAACTATGCCTAGGTGAACTATTTATCTCAGGGAACATTAATATTTCATCTCCAAGGTGACCCAAATTTAAGCTAAGTCATGGGAATAAGATAAAGACCCAATACATTATACATTTTGTGAAAGCTGGAATAATTTCCTATCCAGCTATGTATATTTTATTATGATGTTCAAAAATCGCTACCTGTCCCGATATGACCTTAGATGTTGCTAGGACATACAACAACAAACAAACCAACATGTAGGACGGTACATACATGTGCAGTCTCACTATATTAACTGCTGTGTTACAATTAAACCAGTGTAGGGAAAATCACGTTCTGAACTCACAATGGCTTTTCATTTTAATACTGATTATCCCGTACCAAAGTCGGAAAGGGTTAAGCGATTTAGTTGATGCGATTTACTTGAGGCGAATGATCGGGGTTAATGGCAAAAGTTGATTCTGTATATTCGCTTTTTGTATATTACAGGTTTGCGCAGAAAGAAAGGAAAGGCGGTGGGCAAGACGGAACGGGTCCTGGACGCCATACTCACGCAATTCGTTGGTGCACAGGCAGCGTCGGCCACCATCGTGAACGAGCGGGAAGAAAACCGCATCAACGTAAACCGCGAGATTGAGGAGAGGCGGGAGCAGCGCCAGGATGCTCGCGAGCAGGCTCGCGAGGAGCGCCAGGATGCTCGTGACCAGGCTCGCGAGGAGCGCCAGGATGCTCGTGACCAGGCTAGTGAGGAGCGCCAGGATGTGCGCGAACAACTGCGGGAGCAACGGCAAGCGGCGCGGGAGAGGCTGCGGCAGCAAGAGCAGCGGCAGCACGAGGAACGCATCGTGCAGCTGATCATGGCCATCCACAATCCTGCCCATGCGGCCACACAGCAATTCCGCAGTGCTACCACCGATGGGGTGACGCGCATCACCCTGGTCACCCCCCAAGCAGGACCATCGCATTCGACCCCCAATACCAGTTTCCTTTAACTTTTGGGTGGGTTCTTTTTAACCGGTGACGTAGTTCAAATAACTGTATATATATCTTTAACTTTCCTATTGTAATAAATTCTTACAGTAGTTCCCAAAATCAAACCCTTGTTCACTTTGTTCACTAATTCAGCACAGTACACAACCATGAGTTATCAGGGTACTTATTCCTACATAGACGGTCACTTAATATCTCCAGTCATGTCATGCCGACAATTGTCAACATCTTGTTTCCCTTCCAAACGTAAAACGCCTGCGACATGGTTGTGTATTGCACTGAAATCTAAAGGCGTACTAGGTAAGGCGAACTAGCTAAGGCGAACTATCTAAGGCGAACTAATTAACGCGAATTAGTTCATGATTCAAGAACTGAAGTAGTGCATGAACGCGTCTCGCACCTCATGTCCACTTCTGTCGTACTCGTTGTCGTGGGCGACGTGTTGTGGGTCATCAAAGGCCCCGCCCTCCCACTGCGCGTCAAATGTTTCCTTGTGCACTTCACAGATATTGTTCAATGTGAAGCACACAAGCAGAACTTTGGTGACCTCCTCTGTCTTTATGTCCGTACGACGCGAGAGAATCCTCCAGCGGGCCTTACACCGGCCGAAGGTATTCTCGATCGTCATACATGCACGGGACAGACGATAGTTGAAGTTGGTTTTCTCCGGGGAAAGCAGACCCGTATCAGCAAACGGCTTCATTAGCCAGGGACGCAGTGGGTAGGCGGGGTCCCCAAGCACCACAACAGGCACAGTCACATTGCCCAGCGTGCGCGGCCTCTCCTCGAACAGCTCCCCAGCCTCACCTTTCGCATACAAGGTGGAGTTTACCAAAACTCGCGCGTCGTGTACTCTACCGGGCCAACCCGCAGCTATGTTCATGACCTTGTATTCGGGGTCACAGAGTACTTGAGCGACAATCGAGTAGAATCCTTTCCGGTTGTGGTAAACCGTATGGTGCCGCTGGGGAGCGACGATCGGGATGTGGGTCCCATCGATGACGCCGCCGCAGTTGGGGAATCCAAATCGGTTCTCGAAACCCTCGATGATCTCGGTGAGGCGGGCAGGCGTAGGCATGTGTATGTATTTTGGCAATAGTACTCGAACTATCGCAGCACAGGTATCCATGAAAATGTCACAGCATGTGGACTTGCCAATACCAAAGAGGTGACCTATGCTGCGATAGTCCGATCCTGTTGCCAAAAGCCACAGGGTAACCGCTACCCGCAACTCGACTGGAATGGATCTGAAATGATTTGACAAAACACAAACACGTTTTAATATACGGCGAATGGACAGTGCGCACAAAATTATACTTAACATGTGCAGTTGTACATGGCCTCACCCCCCCCCCCATCCTCTAATCCAGGTTATGTAGTTGGGGTAGAGATTTCCGCGTATAAAGTGGAATAAAATCATTAATAATCCCAACAAATCCAATGGTACCCCAACAGTTTAGGGAAAGTTGAACCTTCTATATCCATATTGTAGCTATGGGGCCAAACGCAGACAAGCAGCGATGTGGTAAGTACGTTATGTTTCGGGGAAAAACCACCAGTATCAACTCACCGTCGCATGTTGGTGTCTGCCCGCCTGATATGCACCTTGAGTTGGTCGACCACGTGTTGAAAGGTCGCTCGCCTCATGCGGAAATTTGCCACCCACTGTTTGTCCCCGAACGTGCCGAGAACGATTTCTGTCCACCAATGCGAGGACCTAGCAACGACGGCACAAAATGTATGTCAACAATCACTTCAAGGGATACCAATGTTTCACCAAACAGTGTGATATCTATTTGGAATTGTGTAAGTCTGATTTTCCAAATCCGGTTACAATGTGGCGCATAATACGCGTTACATAAGCGGAGGGAAAAAGTTATATGAAAATATAATCATGACAATTGTAGAACACGCCATCCAAACTAGTTCGAATCATGTAAGTCACCTTTCAGAAAGCGGGTTACGATCGGCCCCGCGGGTGATCACCAATTCAAGCGGTAAAAACATTTATATGAAACACTAACATTTCTGCAAACAGCATCGAATTTTGTCTGATTCGTGTAAGTCGGATCATATAAATCGCATCACAATTTCCCCTATACTACTCCTGACAGCAAGCGATACAAAACCTTACCTGAAAAACAAACCCGTCCCAACTAGTTCGACTCATGTAAGTCGCCTTTCACAAATCGCCTTTCAATCCGCTGGATTTGCAAGCAATGTTGTCTTGTTTCTATTAAATACTTCACCTTTTTGTCTACCATTTCTGATTCACCCCTTTGTTTTATTACCCAATTGGAAATTGTGGAATTTAATTTGGGCACATAGTTGTTGACGCCATGATCTAGTAACGCTACTACTGACGGTCAGACTCACAATATCCCAACTTGCACAATTATCTCTGTGTAATACTTTCACCGTAAATTGCTGTAAGGTTACAATTAAATACTTCAGATGTTCCTATTCATTTGCGCATTAAGCTATTTGTTATGCATCGGATGGAAATCTTATCAATTTATTTTAGCAACAAAATATACAACCACGGGCATGGCGCTCAAAGTGGCACGGCCCTCAAACTACGACACCGGGGAAAAACATAGAACAATGTTGGCAATTAAATCGCGCACAACAATACTGTCATCACAATCGTGAAATAACTGAACAAACAAAACACACCATACTACCAACTAATCCGATTCAGGTAGGTCGCCTTGTGTAATGCGTCCTAAAAGTCTGGCCATCTTTTGCGCACAAGCGTATGTGATAACCATGGTAAAAAGCACACTCACTTTTCGCTATACAAACACGCAATGATAGGTCCTAACAAAGGAGTCTACATGTTAACAAGCAACTTTGATCGCCGTAGTTACATTCTCCCACAGTTTCGTGACAGCATTATGCTTACATAAACAATCAACACGGGTAGCTCGTAAAACACCCTAGGTAGATACACACCAACAAAATATGTTGTCACAACGTACCTTTCCCTCGACCACACTTGGCGTACCACGGGGGGTTGTACGGCCATCACTGTCAGTATCTGCATGAAGAACCATCCACGCTCTGCCTCCTGTTTGCGCTCGAAATCATCCAGCCTCCTTTGTGAACCGGCCATTATTCCCCCCACATCTCGTCTTCCCCGATCTCGTCCATCTCGTGCATCTGGTAGCTCTACTAGATACATGTTTGATCAGCGACGTTGGCCAATCACCCCGCAAACCAACCCACTCGCTATTTGTTCCGCCATTGTTCTTGGTCAAAACTGTCATGCGCAGATATCCACTTCCGCCTTAAACCGATTCACGCAGTGCCCGTGTGGACGCGACCCAGTTTCAAAACACTTTCAACTCTGCCCGTGTGAACGGGCGCTAATTCGACTCCTTTAGTTCGCCTTGTCTAGGTCGCCTCACATTTTGCCCGTGTGAACACGGCTTATGCCTTGGTGTGTCTCATGCAGCCTATCTAGCATTGTTTTCTGTAGTGACTTTGGAATGATTACTCTGTCGCCCTTTAGTAAAACCCCACCCTGTGCCGTGATTCCGTGTCGAAATGTGTGGTACGGTGTGGCGCATTTAGGAATGGTTAGTTTTTCTTCTGGCCATCCGTGCCTTACCAGTTTCTCAACCTCTGCTAATGTTGTATCAAGCTGAGTTTCTCTGGCGATTTCTTGCCAAGGTTGTTGCAAAACTCCTACCGACGCGATAGTAATTTCTTTGTCGAATAGCCTGTTGGGTTTGATGGATTCAATGTGGTCTCGCGACAGGGCATCTGCAACGAATATTTCGGAACCTTTAATGTACGTTACCTCTATGTTGTAGTTTTGGAGGCGCATTCTCATGCGCTGCATTCGTGCCGAAAGTTGATGCAAGGGCTTGTTCATGATCGCTACCAGGGGTTTATGGTCTGTTTGTACAGTTATACTTTTGCCAAATATGTATTCGTGGAATTTTGTGCCGCCAAAGCATATGGCTAGCAGTTCTTTTTCTATGACTGCGTAACTACTTTGCGTGTTATCTAATGCTTTCGATGCCATTCCTGTAGGAGCGCAGCTCCCAAGCCTGACTTGGAGGCATCTACCTGCAATGTTATCTCCAATTTTACGTCATAGAATCGTAACACCGGGGCGTGTGTTATGCAGTGTTTTAGTTTCTTAAAAGCTGTTTCTTGTTCTGCTTGCCAGTGCCATGCTACCTCTTTTGTTGTTAAGATATGTAGTGGCTTCGCTATTTGCGCGAGGTTCGGAATGAACTTTCCGACGTATGCTACCATACCCAGACAGCGCTGTACTGCTTGCTTTGTGGTTGGGTTGGGCATATCGTTGATAGCCTGCACTCTCTCGCTATTTGGTTTGATACCTGCGGCCGTGATTATGTGGCCCCACATATTCTACGCCCGTTTTGCAAATACTCGATTTGTCCGGTTTTAACTTTAATTTACTTCTCTGGCTCTGTGTAGCACAGCTCGGAGATTGTCATTATGTTCCCGGATGGTTTTACCATAGACCAAAATGTCATCAGTGATGACGTTTACACCTGTCAGACCTTTGAGTAACCGATTCATCTCATATATGAACATATCTCCTGCAGGCTTTATACCAAATGGTAATCGCGTATATCTGATGGGGTGTTGAAAGTGCAGAGTTTTGGAACTCTCTGTGTCTAGCTGTATTTGCCAGTATCTGCTTTTTGCGTCGATTACTGAGAAATACTGTGCCCCGTCCAATTTCGCTACTGCTTCCTCGATGGTTTTTGTCGGGTATGGGCCTGTCATGATTGCTCTGTTTAATTTTCTGGGATCTAAACACACTTGTATCTTGTCCCGTTTTTTAACTATTGTTATGGAATTTACCCAGGGGGTCGGTTCGGTTTCTTCTACTATAATGCCCATCTCTAGCATTCTATCTAACTCAGACTTTACTTTTTCTTCTATTGCATGAGGTATGCGCCTCGGCGGGTCTATGACCGGCGCAAAAGATTTATCAACGTATATTTTAGCATCTACTTTGATAGTGCCTAACCCCGTGAACATGTCATTAAAGGAGTTTACCAGTTTCTGTGCTTCTTTGGTATCTGAAGGGTTTTGCGCGCTGACGCTGTCTACTCGGGACAGGATGCGCAGACGGATGCACGCATCTTTGCCCAGGATCGGAGATCCATTCTCGACGATCTGGAACCTGATCCATTGGTCACGCACATGCAGCTTGACCTCTCCTGTCAGGTTGATCGTCTGGCCGGAGTATGTGACCAGGCGGCATCGTGGCCTGGACATTCACGCTCCATCGATTCTGGTGAAGCCGTCCATCGGGATGTCCAGTTTGAAGTTCATGTCTACGGGACCTACTGGTATGTTCGCAAACCAATTTTTTGGCACGCCGAGCAGGATTTGCCTTTTGCCGGGCATGCCTCCCGGTCGGCTCAATGTGAATAGCTGCACCATGCACGCTCCGGTTGATTTACCATGCCGCCCTGCGCGTCCACCTTGATCCCGGCCTGGACTGGCGTGGGGGCCCGCGTGGTGGTCTTTGCGTATTGTACTGTTGCCGGATGGCATCTACCGCGTATTCCGTGTCGGCAGAGAAGGTTATTTGTCGGGCTTTGTGCTCTCTCATCCGACACATTTCTTCTCATAGTGGCAGTGTTAGCTTCGGTGTCTGCAACAACCGATCGCATAGAATTTAATTCCACTCACCAGTCGATCGCACTTGAGTGATTCTTCTAGGGCACCCTACTGGCAGTGGCCTATTTTATGGTGCACTTCCCATATGTAAGAGTCCATGCTCTCCGAGCCTTGGTTGTAGGCGTTGAAGAGATACCTTGTGACGGTTATGTTGGTGCGTCCTTCGCAGTACTGTCTGAACGCTTCTTTGAAAGGCGCAATTTTGTCAATTTCGGCCTGTGTGAAGGTTATCGACTGACGGTCTTTTTGCGGCTCGGGGCCCACAACGTGTAGGAATACGCAGCATTGTATCCGCTCACTCCTGGTCAGCACTCCAGCGGCTGTGGAATATATGTTATAGGCGTGTATCCACGCTTTCCAGTTTGCCGCGACACCGTCGTCTAAGTTTATGGGCCCCGGAGGTTTCAACCTGGAGAGTGCCATGGCGTATCGCGAAGGTCCGCTTCCGATCTGACACCATGTAAAGTTATCTCTAATAACCGTCTACACATGTTGACGTCCCATTGCATAGTGACTTTATTCAGGTCAACCCTTAGCATGCCAGGCCCTGCCTGCCGGTGGCTCCCCCGTCATGCAACCCCGGGTACCATACATCACACACCCTACCCCCCCCCCCCCCAACACCCTCCTACACCCTACCCCGACCTCCCCCAGCGAAATGTATGCGGACTGGTCCTCTGTGGTGGCGCGACTGTGGAACTGCCTGCACCCGTTGAATGTCGTCTGCTGCCATTAATCCCAGCAGACAACATTTGGTTCATAAATGCTACCATTTTAGTGACAATGAATACACTTCATTGAAATAATATTGCATCTAGGCAAATCCTTTGCCAACAAACGATATTTATTCGGAACAGACGACAACAAAACCTGGTGCTAACTGGATTATGTATGGGGCGAGTAAAAACACTCCCCTGTATTTTAGTACGGTGTTTCATAGGGGGACTGGGGTGTAAATATGGACGGAGTGGACCATAACCGAAGGACCGGCCCATAAAGAGGGACCGGAGGGACGCGGATGAATGCCATGGTAACGGTAGTGATTGATACAGAAATCGTGGTTTAACAATTCGCCGATTTGTTCCGCTAATATAGATAACATCGCAAAAAAGGGGATGTTGATTATTAACCGCGCTTTTATATCAGTACCAGAATTATGTGCATTTACACGGGTGCCTTTATGTGTGAAACGGGAAGTCGGGCCAGTACAAAGTGCAAACTTATATCAACAGCGATGAAGGCTGCAGATGCTAGTTTGTAGTTTTTTACATCTTGGCGGGATTGTGCGGTGGGTTGTTAGTAAACCACGCACTGGGGGACACATCGCGTGCGGGGAAGTGCATGGCCAAAGGTGACCTGAATTACGAGCTGTTCAGATTTTTGGTGACGTTAACCTTCAAAGTTGAAAAGCAGCAAGCTTTATTCTCACAACAATGTCAGGATAGCTCACTTTGATACTGGGCTGTGTTTTATTCCCTTTGTTATTTAAGAGCGATTTGGGGAAAGAAAACCCTTTGATATTCAGACCAGTGTGAATTCATTAAATGGACACTGGCCATTGGATCGATCAGTCATCCTACTGTTAAAATCGTATTCACTAAATGTCTGTCGATACTATACGTACACTACATATAGAGAGGGTGAATGTCTTCCCAGAGTTAAGTATCACATGTTGACACTTGTAGCCAGGGGAGGCTAGAGTTGGCGTTCAAGAAAGGATAATTCTATTCTATTCGCTCTTGTCTACTATACCAACAATTTGGGAGATAATACACTAATATTATACTAATGCACATGTATGTTGTCTTCCATATACAACTAATCCAGTTATATGTGCATATGCCCACCTTATAGTTAGTTGTACATGAATACACAAATAAATGAAAAGCAACATTCGCACCATATCTATAGCCCCGTTCACACTGGCCCGTTAAGTCGCCTCAACTAGTTCGCCTCCTATAGTTCGCCTCAAATTGGTTGTGTGGACACTACTCTGAGGCAAATTAAGCCTGAGTCACCTCATCTAGTTTGCTTCAAATAAACCACCTCACGAGGTAGTATAGATGAAGCGAACTAGCTTAAGTTGGCCCACCTTGCTTGTGTGGACGGTAGCGGTTTACTTGAAGCGGATTAAGCACATCACACTATATAATATAATTTGGTCTATGAACCGGCTAGAGGTGCACAGATATTTTTTTCATCATTTATTTTGAGGGTTTCACTGCCAGCAGAAGTTTTGACCATTCCAAAACAATATGACTCAGTCTATACATATCTAGATCGAACCCACACTCTCTCGTGGTAATGACGACGAACCGAAACTGGCACTGGTTAGTATGGACTTGCTGATGCGCAGAGATCGATTACCGCCTTAAACCGCCCCAAGTACTGCTTGTGTGGACAGGACGCCTAGTTCGCCTCCTCTAGTTCACCTTATCTAGTTTGGCCTAAAGTTGTGGGTGTGAACACAGCTTATGTCATCGCAACCGTATTGAGGGATAATGGAAGCAACCTGAGGAGGAAGTATTTCTTCCAACCCGTGAAGCTAGCTATAATAATTATCTCAACCAACTCGTTACTTAGACTCATTTATCCAATAAAGCGCATTAAACAAAGTAATGAAGTGTATGTATCAAAGCACTGATTGACAGACACCGATTGACAGACAGACCAGTCGGCGAACTGAATTGAAACTCAGTCGTCTGATCGATTCACGACATTTGCTCGCTAGGTCCTTTGTAGTGGCGTTTGGACAGAGAGGGAACGGAAGAGAGGGGAATGGAAGAGGGGGAATGGGAGAGGGGGAATGGAAGAGGGGGAATGGAAGAGGGGAACGAAGATGGAGAATGGGGAATGGAAGAGGAGGGACAGAAAAGGAGGAACGGAAGAGGGGGAACAAAAGAGGGGGAACGAAAGAGGGGGAACGAAAGAGGGGGAACGAAAGAGGGGGAACGAAAGAGGGGGAACGAAAGAGGGGGAACGAAAGAGAGGGAACGGAAGAGAGGGAACGGAAGAGAGGGGAATGGAAGAGGGGAAATGGGAGAGTGGGAATGGAAGAAGGGGAATGGAAGAGGGGAACGGAAGATGGAGAATGGGGAATGGAAGAGGAGGGACAGAAAAGGAGGGACGGAAGAGGAGGAACGGAAGAGGGGGAACGAAAGAGGGGGAACGAAAGAGGGGGAACGAAAGAGGGGGAACGAAAGAGGGGGAACGAAAGAAGGGGAACGAAAGAGGGGGAACGAAAGAGGGGAACGAAAGAGGGGGAACGAAAGAGGGGGAACAAAAGAGGGGAACGAAAGAGGGGGAACGAAAGAGGGGGAACGAAAGAGGGGGAACGAAAGAGGGGGAACGAAAGAGGGGGAACGAAAGAGGGGGAACGAAAGAGGGGGAACGAAAGAGGGGGAACGAAAGAGGGGGAACGAAAGAGGGGGAACGAAAGAGGGGGAACGAAAGAGGGGGAACGAAAGAGGGGGAACGAAAGAGGGGGAACAAAGAGGGGAACGAAAGAGGGGAACGAAAGAGGGGAACGAAAGAGAGGGAACGGAAGAGAGGGAACGAAGAGAGGGAATGGAAGAGGGGGAATGGAAGAGGGAATGGAGAGGGAAGAAAGATGAGAATGGGGAATGGAGAGGAGACAGAAAAGGAGGGACGGAAGAGGAGAACGAAAGAGGGGGAACGAAAGAGGGGGAACGAAAGAGGGGGAACGAAAGAGGGGAACGAAAGAGGGGGAACGAAAGAGAGGGAACGGAAGAGAGGGAACGGAAGAGAGGGGAATGGAAGAGGGGGAATGGGAGAAGGGGAATGGAAGAGGGGGAATGGAAGAGGGGGAACGGAAGATGGAGAATGGGGAATGGAAGAGGAGACCAGAAAAGGAGGGACGGAAGAGGAGGAACGGAAGAGGGGGAACGAAAGAGGGGGAACGAAAGAGAGGGAACGGAAGAGAGGAAAGAGGGAAGGAAAGAGGGGAAGGAAAAGATGGGGAGGGGAATGGAAGAGGGGGAAGAAAAGAGGGACGAAAGAGGGGAACGAAAGAGGGGGAACGAAAGAGGGGGAACGAAAGAGGGGGAACGAAAGAGGGGGAACGAAAGAGGGGGAACGAAAGAGGGGGAACGAAAGAGGGGGAACGAAAGAGGGGGAACGAAAGAGGGGGAACGAAAGAGGGGGAACGAAAGAGGGGGAACGAAAGAGGGGGAACGAAAGAGGGGGAACGAAAGAGGGGGAACGAAAGAGGGGAACACAAGAGGAGGGAATGGAAAGGGAGGGAATGGAAGAGAGGGAATGGAAGAGAGGGGAATGGAAGAGGGGGAATGGGAGAGGGGGGAATGGAAGAGGAGGAATGGAAGAAGGGGAATTGAAGAGGGGGAATGGGGGAATGGAAGAGGGAGGAATGGGGGGGGAATGGAAGAGGGGGGAATGGGGGGAATGGAAGAGGGGGGAATGGGGGTTTTATATGGGAGGTGTGTTCCGGCCTTAGACGCGTGGCAGACGCGTCCAGTGTGTTCGCTATTTACGCGTGAGAACCGCATGACGCACGCTTGTACTTGACGCACGCGCGACGCACGCGTCCAGTGTGTTCGCAGCTTTACTTCAAGCTAAAGTAAATATATTTATCTCAGAAAATGAGAGAAAATCAAAATCATCGGACTATGTAACTTTATGGGACTGTCACACTATGACGTAACGCGGTAGCATTAAGCTAAGATTCCTTACACGCGGTATGCGGCATGCGGCATGCTGTATACGGACAGTTTGGGTCCTTTCACCCACACCCACACCCACACCCACACATAGTGTCAGGTTTATCTAACACTGTTGTCTATGGGCATTCGCATTCGCATGCCGCACCGATCGCTACATGGACCGATTCAGTATCTGCATGCTGCATGCCGCATGCAGCATACCGCATGTAAGGAATCACCCCATTGACTTAGATGCTTTTAGATTTTTTGCCGCATTCGCATTCGCATACCGCATACCGCGTGTAAGGAATCCTAGCTTTAGCCAACGTAGGTGAAATTTGGCCATTACGTTGAGATACATCGAGGAACATCGGAGATATGTTACGCATTCATTAAGCCTATGTCGAGATTCGTCGAGTTACATCGAGATACAGTGACACACGTCAAGGTTTTGGACATACCCAAAACTTTCGAATTAGCTGGACGTAAGAGCATGTGTGGCTTATACGTTAGCATATGATATGTATACATTAGACATATGTCAAGTATGCTAGACATATGTTACATGTACGTTATACATACATTGATACATACATTGAACTATGTCAGGCGTAAGTCAAGCTGGCAGAAACCTACAGTCCGTATTGACAACATATTGAAAATGTACGGATAACATACGTCTAACATATGTCTAATGTATGTTTGGCGTTTCTCCACCATGTTTTGACGTATTTTCTGGTGATCAAATAATGTATATAATGTTCACCGGCATTCTTTGAGCGTTCTGTGAGCATTTGAAAAATGTTCTCATGCGTTACCACTACGTTGGATCGATGTTTCGCCTACATCCAATCCACTACGTTGCACTGATATCCAACTTGGCCCTGAAATGCAGAGAATTTCGATGTATCTCAATGTAATTAAGTGATTTCTACATTCCCCACTCACTGGACTGTTACGTTGTAGTGTGCCAGGGTTAGAAAGAAAAGAAAGGGGCAAGGATGGGACAACGAGGCAGTAGTGCAAGTAGAGAACGGGGAGTGATAATAGAGGAGGGTGTCTGCAAGAGAAGGCATTTATAGAGGAGGTGTTAAGAGAAGGTAGTAATAGAGCAGGTGTGAAGAGAAGGCTGTAATGGAGATGTGAAGAGAAGGCTGTAATGGAGCAGGTGTGAAGAGAAGGCTGTAATGTGAAGAGATGGCAGTACTAGAGCAGGTTTGAAGAGAAGGTTGTACTGGAGATGTGAAGAGAATGCTGTAATGGAGCAGGTGTGAAGAGAAGGCTGTAATGGAGAAGATGTGAAGAGATGGCAGTAATAGTGCAGGTGTGAAGAGAAGGTTGTAATGGAGATGTGAAGAGAAGGCCGTAATGGAGATGTGCAGAGACGGCAGTAATGGAGCAGGTGTGAAGAGATGGCAGTAATAGAGCAGGTGTGAAGAGAAGGCTTTAATGGAGATGTGAAGAGAAGGCTGTAATGGAGCAGGTGTGAAGAGAAGGCTGTAAAGGAGAAGATGTGAAGAGATGGCAGTAATAGAGCAGGTGTGAAGAGAAGGCTGTAATGGAGCAGGTGTGAAGAGAAGGCTGTAATGGAGGAGATGTGAAGAGACGGCAGTAATAGAGAAGGTGTGAAGAGACGGCTGTAATGGAGCAGGTGTGAAGAGAAGGTTGTAATGGAGGAGATGTGAAGAGACGGCAGTAATAGAGCAGGTGTGAAGAGAAGGCAGTAATAGAGCAGGTGTGAAGAGAATGCTGTAATGGAGCAGGTGTGAAGAGATGGCAGTAATAGAGCACGTGTGAAGAGAAGGCAGTAATAGAGCAGGTGTGAAGAGAAGGGAGTAATAGAGCAGGTGTGAAGAGAA
>JASIRB010000195.1:0-22884 GCA_030323885.1 Branchipolynoe longqiensis | reverse complement strand
ACAACAAAAATGATTCAACACAGGTACATTAATCCTGATAACAAAAACTTATTAAATTTGTGTTTGACCATTTCCAACTTGAAACAACGCAGAATTTAATATATTAAGATCAAATCCGATCCTACCCCAATTTGAACCCCACTATTTTATCATTATATAATTACAATACTGAAATAAAATTCACTGGCCAGTAGATTTCATCCACGGAATCTGGTTAACTTCTTAGCAAAGTCCTACACCACATTTCACAAATATATTAATTAATGTACACATTAGCGTGACTGGAATAATCACTGACTTCACATTGTCACCGAAACCAGGATCTGTGTGATACCATCAGGGGCGTAGCTAGACCTTTAACAATATGTACTCCTAATTTCGGCAGGGGGTTTAGGGGACCGCTTAAGCTTAAGCTGGCGGATTTTACACATTTTAGACTTGAGTTTTCGACACTCTGGACTACTACATGCCTCCTTCTCTCTCTCTCTCTCTCTCTCTCTCTCCCTCTCTCTCTCTCTCTTTATTTTTGTTTTTTGTTGACAAAACGATGTGGACGTTTTGTCGTATGCGCGTACGCCTAGCTAAACCCCTGACCATGTATAGTACATATATTATAATTACCCCCACAGCCCTGTTCCCGTGATGGGGTTGCTGAACAACTCATTAGAAAAAGTGTCAGAACACATGATTTTATCATCTATAAAGTGTTAAGTATATAGTCCAAATGTCTATTTATCATAGCCTGCTATTTTTGAGTGAAGAATTTATGAAACCATGGTGATTAATACAATTTAAAATTATAATCAAGAGTTTTTTTGTGACTGCCATTCTTGTTTTTGTTGTCGTTTTGTGGGGTTGTTTGTATTATCTCTCAATTTCTCCACTTTAAGCCAATATATATCAACACAGTGCACTGGAACCATCACCTCCCATAGTTAATTCCTACTGGTGCAGTCTTTTCTCAGATTTAAGCACACTTTTTTCTTTTGGTAAATGAATTTTATTCATATATCTTTTGTCATTGCCATAGCAATGGCATAATATAACTATGTACATACATTTCTTTTAATGGTTTATATCGTAAATAGAAGTGCAAAATAAATTCTGAAATTAAAGTGTAGGCTAACACAATGCAATAAGTACTGAGTATGAGGTAAATCAAATCATTTTACATTTACATGCAATGTTTTATTTGCTGGTTTATGATTTCCAATTCAATCAATATTAATACATTTAATTACTTAGTCTTAGTTCATTGTGATCAGATACTCTTTTATTTATTATATTGTTTTGTATGCAGTAGGTTTTGGGAGTTAGTTGAGATATTCTTGTGTTAGTAAGTCAAGATGTCTTGCCACTCTTGGATCTGTTCTGTTGATAAATAAATAAATTTATTCGTTGCCATTGATGTGAGGAATGAAGAATCCCAATGTTGTTTGGGAGGGACTATAGGAAGAGAGAAGCCAGCAGGCAGGTTGTTATTTACCTCTACTTTCAACAGGGGCGATTCTTTTATCTAGTAAATTAATTATCTCGAAAGTCGAAACGACGCAATTTCCAGGTAAAACACCAAGCACTCACTCGTGCGGTTAATTTGAGTGTCACTTCATAACCTACAGGAAATAGTCTTTGCATCCGAGCACCACTTTTCAGTTGCTGACAAGCTTTGCCCTTTGCCCGTTTTTAACATTCTCAGGCGGTCATCTGAAGTTGGCGGTACACTTCGTTATTATTAAGAAGGTAAGCTGCGCTATAAGTTAACTGTCAATGGGTTGCAGCAACTTAAAAAATGAAAAGATCACCAGATATGTGCTTTACATATCAATGCATGTGTGGTCTGTTTCGATAAATTGAACTAGCAAGACGAACAAGTCATAACATTAACAACACTCATTCATTGTCACGTGATTTTCACGATTGTGTCAATAGTTACACTTCATCTTTTTGGCTGGGAACGGGATTTTTACTATTACTACTGCTATTGCTACTTTCAGTAGCTTGATGTTGGCAGGTGTAAGACTGGAATATTGGAGTTAATGACTAGTGAGTAGTGTCAGTAGTGAGACTACTGTCGTCGTGACCTCAAAACCTCAGCCTGGGATTAGTTATCCCAGTCAATAGTCGAGAGCTGCTGCAGTGCTGGCATACGCCTACTGCTAATGAGTAATGTGTTGTAGGTTGTACTTCACTTTCATTTCTAACCATTAATAAGACGGACTCTTCTACTGTATGTAACGAGCAAGCAGCAAACATTATTGCACTAAACCAGAACCATTTGCATCGTCGCGATATGCTGTTTGATTGTTGTTGTCTTACGTCCTAAACGTAGACACTAGAGATGGGATTTCTATGAGTATGTATGTGACTGACCTCTACCACTGACACTGTATTCAGCATTTTTGTTGAGAAGTATGCTAATCCCATCGACATTATTTAAGTTTCTATTTGATCGCTTGTGGTATTAAAAACAATTTTGTGATAACTTTTTTCAACAACAATTTTTAATGTCTCGGGAATGGTCCGATTTCAAACCATTCCCTTCCCCCTATAAAACAAATAATTTGTCTTGGCAATCGTCAAACTGATCTCAACTTTTGACTTTGGTTCTTACTTCATCTTCCGGATACCGGAAGATAAGTATCCGGGGAGAGGACAATCCCGCGCAGCCTGGAAGTAGCTTCAGTAATCAACTCGGCAGTGGAGGAGACAGATCGAATTGGAGAAGGACATAATTTAAAGGTAAGTTTGACAACAAACCAGTATGTTATGGATTATGAAAGTTGGTGTGTAGTTTACATTGTGTTTGGATGATGATTTGAATTAGAGATATGACCAACCTAAAAGCCATATTTATGAGTTCTAATGCTTGTCACTACAGAACGAAGACTGCGAGAGTCAGTGCTGTTCATCTCTCGGCCGGAACGAACGCATGTATCACATACATGATTAGTAGACGGTGTGGTCGCCAAAGGCTTGCTAATTACTGCGTATTGACGCTACAACATGTTATGGCACGAATGATGTCGACTGATGTACAGTCTAATGTGAAATCTGCTATGAACAATTTAAGTGGTTCCGACTCTTGAGTCGGTGACGAGTATGCGCTCGAACAATCCAAAACAAAAGAAGAAAGTCACGATGTTAGATTCTAAATCAAAACAACAGTTGAAAAAGCCAAGAGCGCGTAGGGAGTTCAAGTTGGATACGGGGCGTCATGAGGGAGCCTTATTAACTGAAATACAAGAACTGTACAATACGGTTAGGAGGACAGACGTCTACTTGGGGTGCAAGACCACAAGCACCAGAGAAACACTTTGGAAGAACAGCAGAGGATTATGCCCAGTACGGGAACATCCCATCAGTAGCCAGAGGTACAAGAGGCAGAGGGAATTCCAGCCGGAGTTTTCCAAAGTGAGCTACCATATCCAGGTGGGTATCTCATTATTAACGCCAGAACCTGGAGAGTTTGTAAGAAATGAGGAGGAACAGACAAAATTTGTAGCAGGAAATATAATTAATTATTTAGATAATTGGAAGAAATTAACTTCAGATCAGTGGATTCTAAAGTGTGTAGAGGGGCTAACGATACCCTTTATTAATACACCAGTACAGGTGAGAGAACCGTTTCCATTTAGGATGGCCGAGGTAGAAAAGATATCTGTTTTGGAGGAAGTGAACTCTTTAATAGAGAAGAGAGTATTACAAGTGGTGGAAAATTGTCCAGGCCAATGGGTGTCTAATATTTTTCTTAGACCGAAAACGAATGGAAAATTCAGAATGACTCTAGATTTGACAGAATTAGATAAACTGATAAAATATGAACATTTTAAGATGTTTAAATTGAAAACAGCATTAGAGCTGATTAGAGCAAGGGGATTTGGTGGCAAGTGCAGATTTAACAGATTCATATTATTCAGTGCCAATATTGAATTCCCATAAGAAATTCCTAAGATTCCGGTTCGGCAGCAAGTTACTCAAGTACCAAGGGTGCCACCAGGGCCACATATTTTCACAAAATTGTTTAAATGCATATATGCCGAATTGGTGGAGAAGGGGTTGATAGGGTTCCCCTATTTGGATGATAATTTTGTTATTGGCAGAACTAAAGAGGAATGTAAACTAGCAATTTCACAATTCGAAGAGAGTTTCAAGAAACTAGGTTTTAAGGTAAACCAGAAGTCAGTCTAGAATCCAAGAGAAAGCTAACGTTTTTGGGGTTTGAGCTAGATTCGGAGAGAATGCAGATTAAATTACCAGTAGAAAAGAAAGAAAAGATGTTAAAGCAATAGAAAAGATGTTCGGAGAAGAAACACATAAAATTAGGACAATAGATGGATTAGTGGGCCTAATGGTGGCATATGAACAAGGAGTGGAATAGGCAGGAGTACATTTGAAGAGTATTGAAAGACATAAGATTAAAAAAGCTCTTAGGAGGAGTAGAGGAGACTTTGAGAGTGAAATGTGGAATTTCCAGGAAGGGTTAGCAGACATTAATTGGTGGCTAAGGAACTCAGATAATAGTAGGAAACTTAGGAGAGACGACCGACAGGTGGAATTATTCACATATGCGTCTAATTCAGGATGGGTTTGTTTCGTTGTTGTTTTACGTCCTAGCAACATCTAAGGTCATATCAGGACGGGTACCGACTTGTGACAGTGCGCACTCATGGTGACTTTATAGTGCTGTCATACTGGGAAACCAGGCCACTGGCACCATGACCTGGTATCCCACTCAGTCACATTATCCTGACACTGAGCACACCAGTCCTTGCCCTGTCCTAATAATGCCGAGCGCCTGGCTATGAAGCAACAAGTATCAATTTTTAAGTCATTGGTTTGACTCGACCGGGGTTCGAACCCACGATCTACCAGCACGGGAGACGGATGCTCTAACTCATTCGGCCATCCCGTCTGGATGGGGAGCCCACACAGACACGGCTGAAACTGGTGGGTGTTGGCATCCAGATGAGCTTATGCACATAAATGCTCTAGAGTTGAGAGCCATATATTTTGGACTAAAAAGCCTTTGTAGATTCAAGAATGTTCACAAGGATGAGAACAGATAACACAACAGGACTAGCCTATATGAAGAACATGGGAGGAACCAAATCGGAAGAGAAACATTAAAGATTTGGGAATGGGCGCAAGAGCATGCAAACTGGCTGTTTAGCACTAAGTTTAAAGTTGTTGTCGTACAAATTAACATTGTTGTTGCTGCTAGTATCCTGGCAAAGGGGACAAACTATTTTAAGTTTGTCGATTGATAGAATGATGTTTAAAATGAAAACATTAAAGCATAATCAGTTGGGTCAACCGTTGGATTCAATAAGGTTTCATAAGTATACTGAAGACAGACGTCTGCGTGTTGTAAGGACTATTAAAAGATATCTAGTAAGAACAGCGGAGTTAAGAAAACAAAATAACCAGTTATTGATTTCGTATATTGGGCCTCATGGACCTATATGTAGAGCGATGCTAGCGAGATGGACTTTGAGTGCCATGAGGCTAACAGGTATTGATAGCAAGAAGTACAAAGGCCATAGTACTAGAGGAGTGTCTGCATCCTCTGCAAAGGCGTTGGGAGCAAGTCTGAATGATATCATGCTTAATGCCTCCAGGCAAGATAGTAGGAGTTTTTCAAGATACTATCCCAAGACAATAGAGGATCCAGGAGAGGTACAAAGACTTTTATTAAGAAATAATAGGAGAAATTAGAATTTAAGTTGAACAAGTTGTATTATTGAAGAAATAAAGGAAAGTTCAAAAGTTCAAAAATAAATAATGCCATAGGCACAGAAACAGTAATGGAGACTGGATTATGAGTGTGTTTGAGAGAAACAGTTAAACAATGTCTAATGTCGAAAGACTAGATTTGATATTTGCCAAAATGACGAGAGAAGACGGGAATGAAGGAAGGAAGTAACGGAGGACCATGGTACCAAGACTCTCCCCGGATACTTAACTGCCGGTATCCGGAAGATGAAGTAAGAATATTTTTTAGTAAAACTAGACTTACCTGGAAGTTGAAGTATTACTAAGATTCTTATGAATCTACGGATACGAAGGTAAGGATCAGGGACCCACCCTACCCATACCTAAGGATAAGATACAAAAATATTACTCGAGTATAAACAAAAAATATAAAATCAGAACTAGGTGGGGACAGGGTAGGTTCGCCGATGTTTTATTTTGAGTACGGTTAGGTTTTTTATTTTCCTCCAACTTTGAATACTGAAGCTGTGCGAGATTGTCCTCTCCCCTGATCCTTACCTTCGTATCCGTAGATTTGTAGGAATCTTAGTAATACTTCAACTTCCAGGTAAGTCTAGTTTTACTAAAAATATTCATCTGAAATGACTCCACTCACTCAGGCTCTTTCGGTAATATTTTGTATAGGGCCAGATAAAAAAAAACTAACTTGCTTAGCATCCCCGCCCGTCTTGAGAAATGCCTCCAACCTCCAAATATTTTTTATTTCTCAATAAACCCTTTAATACAATATCAAACCTCAATACAATGCTTAATACATTGTCACGTTAATTACATGTAGTTGAGCTTTCAGTTGAATAAAGATTTTAGAGTAATTTTAATGTTTTCTTGTTCAATTATCTATGGTCTTCTCTACATACCTATCATGCCTTCTGACCATGAATACCATGATTAGTTTTCTTCTTCCTTTACACCACCATTCTAGATAAAAAATAAAAATAAAAACCTCCTGCCCGACCTGGACAAATTTCAATGAGTGGATGCTAAACAAAGTAAATTTTTTTATGTGGCCTAATTCAATTTACATTGTGGATAATTAGCCCATATTCGATACCGTTATTATCCGCCATTGGATGGCATTTCTATGTGATCGTTAATTTTTGTAATACTAATTTATTCAACTAATCTTACATACTTTATCATGGCATTTTTAGGAGCAAGATGTTACCGCAAAGGATTCGCTTGGCATTGCGGTATGTCACTACGCTGAACTGGTCACAGCGGTTCTTGGTAAGCCCGCTACACATCACAAGCTGCTTCCCGCGGCGAAATGCTTTCTCAGCAGTTCATACTTCGCAGTTGCCTGCGACGCTCCGCAATAAATGGCCCAAGCCATCCTTTAATGTAGCCAAGATGACTGAGCTCCTTGATCATGACAACCATGAAATGCGAGCAGAGTTGCGCAAAATGCTCAGCGAAGACCCACTTATGAAGCCACAGTATAATATTCCACTCCACGAAGAGCGAGAAGTAGCCTTGAAGCGACTTCAGAAGATTTGTGATGGCGGCTTCATATCTGTTCTCAACTTCAGGGACAACCCACTGAAAGTGTTTGCAACTCATGAGTTAGCAAGTATTATCGATCCTGCCATGGCTACTAAAATGACGGTGCAATTCAACTTGTTTGGCGGCACAGTACTGAAGCTGGGAACACAGCGGCACCATGATAAACTAGTGAAGGGCATCGACTCACTTGAGGATGTTGGCTGTTTTGGACTTACTGAGTTGGGGTATGGTAACAATGCAGTTGAGATGGAAACAACTGCTGTATATGACAGCGCTACTAAAGAGTTTATCATTAACACACCCACACCGCTTGCTCAGAAGTACTGGATCACAAATGGGGCCATACATGCTAAGCACTGCGTAGTATTTGGCCAGATGACGGTGAATGAACAGCAACATGGTATCCATGGCATTCTGGTTCAGATCCGTGACAAGGATCTCAAGACAATGCCAGGTGTCACCATAGAGGATATGGGCCATAAGATGGGTGTCAATGGTGTAGACAATGCCAAGCTGAGTTTTGACAATGTACGAGTACCACGTGAGAATCTCCTCAACAAGTTCTCTGATGTGGCAGAAGACGGCACCTTTACAACTGAAATTAAGAGTAACCGTGGTCGTTTCTTAACTGTAGCCGACCAACTACTCTCTGGTAGGCTGTGCATCTCCAGCATGTCACAAGGTGGAGCCAAGTTAGCACTAACCATTGCCATCCGATATTCTGCGACCCGTCTAACTGTAGGTCCCATGGGGAAGTCTGACACACCGATTCTCAATTATCAGTTGCAGCAGCGTGCCCTTATGCCTCTGTTAGCTAAAACATATGCACTCAATTTCGCGCTAGACTACATCAAAGACCGATGGTCCTTTCAGAAAGAAGATGGTTCAGAGCATCCAGAAGTGGTCACCATGTGCTGCGTCATCAAACCACTATGTGGCTGGCATGTTGAGAACCTTGCTTCAATCTGTCGCGAGCGCTGTGGTGGGCAAGGCTATCTTTCAGTGAACCGCTTTGGGACTGTGCTTGGGTCATCACATGCTGCAATGACAGCTGAGGGCGACAACTCAGTGCTGATGCAGAAAGTAGCGAAGGAGCGTCTCACTGTATTCAAGACTCAGTCACCATCCAAGGTACCAAAGATGGACCTCTCAAGCCTGGACTTCTTGCATTTCCTGATGCAGAAACGCGAAGACATGCTCTTCATGGAGCTGGGAATGAAGATGATGGCAGCCGGCAAGAAGCAGCTCTTCGACGCATGGATGTACCAGTTCAGTGACCTCATCCAAGATGCTGCCAAAGCCTATGGAAGCCGCCTTGTCAGTGAGCGCTTCACTGCAGTGCGCACTGCTGGGGATGCATCCCTTACTGACATACTTGAGAAGTTACATAAGCTCTATCTAATCAGCATTGTAGAGGAAGATCTTGGCTGGTTTGTCAGCAATGGCCTCCTGGAACCAAAGGTCGGCAAGAACGTGGGCAGTGTGTCAGCAGCGCTCTGTGCAGAAATAGCACCATACTCATTGGCACTTACCGACGCCTTTGCATTCACAGACAACATGATTTCAGCACCTATCGCTGCAGACTGGATAAAATACAATGAGTATGACAACCAGGGAGAACTGTAATTAGTTTATACAGGATGCTTAGGAGTAAAGGAAGGTCATCCTCAAATTACCGCCCCCCCTGCCCCTTTCCAATGTGGCTACTATTGCTCAGGGTTCAATGGTTTAAAAAGCCGCTTATCTGTATGCGGCTGTCTTGCATAGTCTAGACATAGTTGCCCTAATATTTGTATTAGCTGTATATTTATAGTTGTCTTTTCATTTGAGTTGCAAAATGGTATGATTTCTTGTATTGAATTATTTATCCAAAAGATGTTTTCTAAATCTTGGCCAGTATGTTACAATCATGCAGTGTATTTATTACATATACTGAAACATAGGGGTTTCTTTCATCCAATAGCAAATGTATTATGGGAGAGCCTGGTTGTGGTGTTCAACATTTTAAAGAACAAAAACCATTATGAATGAACACGAACAGGAAAATATTTTTTAATAAAAGGTACATGGCTTTGTTAGTTCCAAATTTGCCAAGAAGGAATAATGGCTTCAAAGTATATATATATTTCCCTAAGTGAAGGACTTCATATATGTACCGACAAATTTATATGTGAATAATAATATGAACAAGTGATATTTATATTAAATTATTTATATGCTGCTGTTATAAATCTAATATTGATATATGTATGCGTTTATAGTAATTTTGGAATTGATATTAAATAATGTGCCATTCTACTAGTATTGAAGGTAGATGTTGGTGTTCCAAGATACATATAGCCATCCATAATTAGTGTGCGCTCAAAACAATTATATGGATAGTGATGAACCCTTAATCGCGGGTAATAAGCTCTGTAGTGATACTCCCCCCCCCCCCCCTCCACGGGGTGGGATTCTCCACTTGCGTGGTAGCTTTTTTTGTGTGCAAATCTCTACTAAAAATGAGTTAGTTACGCATATTCTTTAGTTCTTATACAGGTTTATTAGAGGTAATTACAGTTCAGACGTCAAATGAAAATAAAATTGGTTTAAAGTTGCATTGGTCCGATGGCGTTTGAATTTGTTAGTTATATTTGAGATAAATAGCCCAGGTTGACCATTACATCCTAATATTCATTAGTCCTGAGTAACTTTGATGAAAAATGGCTAGTTTTGGAGCAATTTGAGCTGAAAGAACCCAAAATAATTTTGACAAACTTGCCAAAAGTCCTGTGGCTATGACCCAGATGGTCATCTCGCGATGACCACATGATCTGAGATGACCTACTAATCCTGGAACCTGACAAGTAGGTATTTCTGTTTGGGGATAGAACATTCTGGGAACGCAGTAAATACATTTTATATATGCACTAGTATATATGTCATATATACACAACGTATATACAAGGTATGTTTTGGTGGACAAAACAAAAATTAAAATATTGATCGGCCAATACTAATATTATATAGGTACACGTATATGTATATATATAGCCCCATTCACACATGCACCTTATTTTCAAATAGGGTCCTAACATTAAAATTATAATTTCACTTGAAGCTCCAGTGAATCAGAAGCAATATTCTTTCGAATTTTAAAAATATTCCAATATTTGAGTGAGATATGTGCATTTAAAGTTCAAATATTTTATATTAGCTAATGCACGTTAAGACGCATCCGCCAACGCGTAAAATCACTTTTACTTTGAGATGCGGCAAACTTTTTGGTGCAGGGGGAAAAGCAACATAGTGGACGTAAGCATATCATCGGTCCGACGTAGTGGTAGCGTATGTCGCCGCATGAGGAAAAAAAACAAGAGTTTGGCACAATGTGTGGCTAACATGCCTATCGCGTGTGTAGCATTTACCTAGCATTGGCATAACGCACTCCCAATGTCCCGCTAGCGACCGTTAAACATGTTGAACAACGTATGAGAGCGTAGTGCCAGCGCATGAGCGACGCATGTCCAATGAGAGTCCAGCCCATTTTGGCATTGCGCCAGAGTGCACCCAGCGCGCGCGACGTTGGCGTAACGCGTGAGTAACACATGCCAACGTACCCACCCGCAAAATGCTCACGGCATGTTCGCAGAACGTTATGTACGTTAAGCGAGTGCCAGACGCGTGCCCTATACGTTTAATACGTCGAGACACGGTGGAGAAATGCCAACCGGGTGTTGGCCATACGTTATGCATATGTTAGAACAGCGTCATTATACATTGGCGTTACGTTGCCAGCGCGTTGACTGAACGCTCTCCATCAGAGGAACGAAAGTCAATGTAGGACAACGTAAGAACAACGTTCCTCCAATGTGCGTCTAACGTATCTCGATGTATGCCTAACGTAGTCGTAACGTAAGCACCCATGCGTTGTCGTACATCAAAAGTTTTGTGCATGCACAAAATTTCATCGACCCCCTGATGCGTGCCACCGTATGTTGACATATACCAACGCGCGCCTAACGCACAATGACATATCCCGACGTAGCGGCAAAAAATCACATACATCGCCATACGCTTGCGCAATGCGGCGTAATGTGACAGCCCCATAATGAATTTGCATTTCTCATGTACATATTATTGCTCTGTTATTATTTACTTTTATGTCATCCATGTCTCATCCTCCTCTATAGTCCCGATGGCAGATGCAATTTTAATTGATAAATGTAAAAATTTCAAAATTTAATTTACCCAAATTGATTAAATATATTTATAGAATTAACCAAACAACATTGAAAATCCAACATGGAGGGGAGGGGCAACATCCACCTCATTTCCCCTTCCCCTCTATGGCCCTGCACAGTAGGCCTACTTGGTTGTGGGGAGGCTAATGAGGTCTCGAGATTGGCCTAATTGGTTAATGGCATCCCTGCATAATGGTTGTTTCAAAGTGAGTGTCCAAAGGGGTGAGGTTATAAATTCACTAGTTATTTTGTATATGCTGTCCCACATCATTAGCTAATATACCAGTATCTAAGTTGGATATATATGATCAAATGTAAGTAGTTGTTTTAATTTTGACAAAATTATATTTCATCGGACCATGCAACTTTAATCTTAAGCCGTGTTCACACGGGAAAAGTTTAAATCGATTTATGCAAGGCGAATAATATGAATCGATTTAGACGCACGTTCACATGAGCAGTACTTGGGCCGGAAATCGATATCAGCGCATGAGCAAGTCCATACTAACCAGCGCCAGTTTGGGTTCGTCGACATCACCACGAGAGCGTGTGGGTTTGACCTAGATATGTATTGATTGAATCGTATTGTTTTGGAACGGTCAAAACTTCTGCTGGGTAGTGAAACCCTAAAAATAAATGATGAAAAAAATATCTGTGCACCTCTAGCCGGTTCATAGACCAAATGATATAATATGTGCTTTTGATCGACCGGAAAGTCAACAAACTAAGGTCTTGACTGCGCATGTGTGTGATGTTCTTAATTCGCATCAAGTATGTCGGTTGCGTTCACACGGGCGATATAAGTCGAATCATAAAATTCGGTTCATATAAACCACCTCCACAGGTGGTTTATAAATTCCGAATTATATGAGTCGATTCAGGCTTAAACTGCCTCAGCCACGCGTTCACACGCCAAATGTGAGCCGAACTATACAAGTCGATTTTTATGATTCGAATTAACTGCCCCGTGTGAACACGGCTTTACTGTGGCTTCTAGTACTTTATGCATGTCCATTGTTGTCTTTGTTACAGTATTCGTGAATAATTCTGACCCGTAAAGTTTAATTCTGAATTCTCATTGCCTTTTTAAAAACAATTAAATTGTAAGATGGATCAGAGATTAAAGATTAACACGTGTTATTTTGTGTGGGTAAATCTGCGACTTGGGTTGTTCCTAAAATTTAAATTAAAAAAAAAAAATATATATATATATGGTGTTGGTTATGTGGCCATTGTTGTGCCCTTTTAGTGACATGCGAAATTCCCCCATTGGCTTAGCATTGTCATTGAATCGTGAGGAAATAATTAAAAGTCATGTTTCATCCAATAGTGTCCTAACGGAATTCCATTGTTAAGTTATCCTTGGTGAGCATCCTGCTGTCATTGTGACGTTCTTCTCACCCTCCAAGTTCTAGCCATAAATTTTCAGGTTTTTCCCTCCCCAAATCACTTCCATCCCTGTTCATATATAATTATATATATGTGATGTATAACACATTATGCAAATATTATGGGAATATGTAATAAAATTTATTATTCCAAATCAGAGAGAATGCATCAACTCGTCAGGCTTCTGGCTGTGGATGCCACAACACATATGTGGGTAACTTTTTGTTGTTTTGTGATGTGAACAGATCAACTTGTGGCTTGCCCCATTTATTACAAATGTAATCGAAAATATCCTGACTTAATGCCCACTCTAAATGGTCATGAAAATGTCGACTTTTTCTGTCAGCCAACGTATTTCGAGTGCCTGGAATATGCACTACTGTTAGCCATATATCATTTTCCTCTGCCCAGTCCCAAATTAGTTTGGCTAAATGGTTACATTGTTTGGAATGAGTCCCTCCCATATTACGCATGTACGCCATGGCTGTCATATAATCAGTTAATACCCCTACAGGATTTTTGGGTAAGTGCACTAGACTACATAACCCTAAATAAATAGCTCTAAGCTCTAGTACGTTTATGTGATCGGAGATTTCATCTTCCATCCACTGACCCCCGGTTGCCAGTTGGTCTCTGTTTTTTTGTTTTTTTTTACATCCTAGCAACATCTAAGGTCATATCAGGACGGGTACCGACTTGTGACAGTGCCACTCATGGTGACTTTATAGTGCTGTCCCACAGGGAAACCAGGCTGCCAGCACCATGACCTGGTATCCCACTCAGTCACATTATCCTGACACTGTGCACACCAGTACTTGCCCTGTCCTAATAATGCCGAGCGCCTGGCTATGAAGCGACAAGTATCAATTTGAAAAGTCAAGCAGCCTGGTGACTCGCCTACTCTCCGATTAAAGATGGATGGATTGGGCCGATTTATCGGTTAGCTCAGTGTCAGGATAATGTGACTGAGTGGGATATCAGCTCACGGTGCTGGCAGCCTGATTTCCCAGTGGTGCAGCACTATAAAGTCATCATGAGTGTGGACTGTCACAAGTCAGTACCTGTCCTGATATGACCTTAGATGTTGCTAGGATGTAAAGCAACAAACAAACCTAGTGATATATATAGGCATATAGATATAATATTGTGTTATACCCTAAGACACTGCATTACCAGTTCAATAGTACCTTTCTTTAAGGGATAACTGCATCCAGCCCAATATGCTGACATAGCATGTGCCCTGTCATTAAATGCACAGTCAAATGAGTTTGTATATTTCTTTTTTTTTTTGCGCATGATGGGTTGTGAAGACAGCTGCCACTTCGCGTAGTTGCTCTTGATTAGTGTTACTTCGAACCACCAGGTGGCATACAATATGCAGGTCCATTCTGATAGACGAGATCACGGTTCCGAGTGCGCATGCGCCAATAATGGTGTTGGGAGAAAAGCAAAGGCGTACAGCCATTGACACTTGCTATCCGGACCGCACTCTGTCCACACCTCTCTCTATCACCTCTCCACCGGCCTTGCTCCTCCTTGATATGTCTGAAAAGAGTTCCAGGATGGGGAGCCCGCCAGCATTTCACTTTCTACTGTTACTCTGTCTGTGTCTATGGCGCGCTGGTTGGTCACCATAGAGCAAATAGACATGGTCCTTTGACTCAACTCTCCTCATTTCTCTTTCCTATACTCTGCCCTTTCGATTTCTCCCAGGCATACTTCTTCCCCTGACCAGGGTAGTTGTGTTCTTGGGTGGGGCCCTTCACCTTTACGATTTCTCTGTCTTGTTTTCGTTGCTGGAACCCCCGCTGCACCCATCTTTACCCGCCTTCCTCGAATCCCTTGCTGCTGACTGGATACAAGTGCTCAACTACAACTACAGCTCAACTACTGCCGGACCGAAGAGATTCGCTGCCGCCCCAACGCCTTGCCGTTACAATGTTGTAAAAATGTCCCCAGCTTCTAGAACACTCCCTACTGAAGTTAAGTCTTCAACCAAAGATTGGGCCGATTTATCGGAGCCTCTCTATTAATGTTGCAGTTCTGCAAACCAGTAACCATCGTAAGGTTACAAACAACCCCAGAATCGAAATACAGCCATTGAATTTGTCGATACGCGTAGGGGCAAAACTTCCATTTTATTCAAAATTAATAGAAATACATAACAATTTGGCACAAACATGGACGGAAGGATGCAATATAATAATATAATGAATATGTTTAAGACACAACTCTCCATAATTAAGCATTTTGAGCTAAGAAACATACAATTTCAGTCACTTTACAGGCTGATGTTTACATCACCATTGATTAGCCATAAGTAATTCTTGTTCTAAATATTAAAATGTCAAATGTGTCAACAAAAACTTGTTTCAAAGAAATATATAACCAATATCTGATTAACCCTACTCATTTTCTATTTCTACATATGTCATTAACCATAGGATATAGATAAAAACATGAATATAATAAGAAAAACTGACCCTGGATATGGCTCTAACACTAGTCTGAGTGCCCAGATTTGTCTAAATCTAAATGCACATGGCATAAGATGTGCTTATTATATTGATGTAAATGCAATGCTGGATAAAAGATTAATATATAATATATAACTTTGTTTTATATTACAGCGGTGCTAACATGAATGTCATAGAGAGACAACTTCAACTAAGCATAAATGGGATCCATCGATGGTCAGTTCTGAACGGATTCAAATTTTCCAAGACCAAAACAGTCTGCATGCACTTCTGCCTGTTGCGTAGAATGCATGCGGAACCGGAGCTGACTCTTGATGGGGATCCCATTAAAGTCGTTGAGGAAACCAAATTTTTGGGCCTCATTTTCGACGCAAAACTGTCTTTCATGCCACATATAAAGTACCTGAAAACAAGATGCCTGAAAGCGCTAGACATTCTGAGGGTGTTGTCCAGCTCAGAGTGGGGAGCGGACAGAGATGTTCTGCTCTCCGTGTACCGAACCTTGGTTCGGTCACGAGTGGATTACGGAAGCATAGTATACGGTTCCGCAAGGAAATCGTACATTGGGCTGCTAGACACGGTCCACCACCAGGGGCTGCGCCTGGCCCTTGGGGCCTTCCGCACCTCACCGGTTCAGAGCCTCTACGTCGAAGCCAATGAACCATCACTTAACAACAGGAGAATCAAACTGGCCATGCAATATGTAGTCAAGATCAAAACTAATGCATTGAATCCTGCACACAATTGTCTATTTGAGCAACATGATGAATCCAGGTATGAAGCCAGGCCGAATTACATCCGGCCACTGAGGCTCCGAATGAAACCTCATTTGGAAGCCTTGGGCGTGGATTTGAACGTGTTGGAGGATTCCAAAGTCCCAGAACATCCCCCGTGGTCGTTGAGGAATCCATCGGTTATCCTCCGACTCACGGAACTGAGGAAGTCTGGGACACATCCACTCGAATACCAAGGACTGCATGCAGAGATTCAAGGGCAGTTTGCAGACCATCTCTCCATATACACTGATGGTTCGAAAGACCAAAGCCGGGTAGCTGCTGCGGCAGTCTGCCAACGCAAAAAGTTTGGCGTACGCTTGCCCGATCAGAGCTCGATTTTCACTGCGGAAGCCCGAGCACTCCTTCTTGCTTTGGAGTGTATCGAGGTATCCAACCACACTAACTATGTTATATACAGTGATTCGTTCTCCTGCCTCCTGGCTGTTGCTGGACTGAAAACAAATCACCCTATTCTAGCAACGGTCATCTATAAAATGGACCAACTGGCAACGGATGGGTATGACATCCACCTGTGCTGGGTTCCTGGCCATGCCGGCATACAAGGAAACGAACGAGCTGATCGGGCTGCGAAGAAGGCCCTGAACTGTGATCTTGAACCGTGTCTGATCCCTCACTCTGATCTGAAACCACTAATAGCTACCCACATAAAATCCAAATGGCAACATGAGTGGGATGAAAATATCAATAAACTTAAAGAAATTGAACCATCTGTGGGAAACCCACCACAGACCCATGCGCGAGGTCGGCGGGACCAAGTGGTCCTTAGCCGCTGCCGTATTGGCCACTCGTGGCTTACACATGCTTTTCTGCTCAAGGGGGAACCTCCCCCTGAATGTATTGGGTGTCAGTCCCCACTGACACTCAAACACATTTTACTCAGTTGTGTTGACTTTTTGGCCCTGCGCCAACAATTCTACACTGCAGACAGTATGCGTGACCTTTTTACTAAAGTAGAACAACAAAACATTTTGGCCTTTTTGAGGGCAGCTGGTCTGTACCGCCTCATATAGTTCATTAAAACAATTTTTATCAATTAATTCTTTCATTTAAGAGACCAGACGGGATGGCCGAATGAGCTGGAGCGTCCGCCTCCCGTGCTGGTAGATCGTGGGGTCGTGGGTTCGGGCCATGGTCGAGTCAAACCAATGACTTGAAAATTGGTGCTTGTCACTTCCTAGCCAGGCGCTCGGCATTACTAGGACAGGGCAAGGACTGGTGTGCTCAGTGTCAGGATAATGTGACTGAGTGGGATACCAGGTCATGGTCCCGGCGGCCTGGTTTCCCAGTGAGACAGCACTATAAAGTCGCCAGGATGCGCACTGTCACAAGTCGGTACCCGTCCTGATATGACCTTAGATGTTGCTAGGACGTAAAACAACAACAAACAAACAACAAACATCTTAATTTATTATGTATATTTTTTTAGTTAGTGTTCTATGTTTCAAACGAGAGCTGAGATGAGCTGAAACTAGCACATTTCATAACTGCACCCAATGTATTAGCATGTGCCATGTGCTTCTCATGGGTTTGTTTTGCTCTGATGCATCCCACAATGCACCGCGCGGCTGGAACGGTGATGTAGTCTATTGATGCGGGTGGATGCCGTTAGGTGATGCACGTTAAAGTTGCAGTCTGCTGCTTTTGAGTTTCTGTTATTTGTTTTTAGATAAGAGCCTATGGTGTCCAGCATTTTAATATACACATTGAAATCATTTGACATTATTTCACTTCAAAATTCTCTCATGTTATCCATTTTTACTCAAAGTTATTCAAACTAAAGTAGATTGTAATAGAAGGGGTGTAATGATGTCACAAGACAACTTTCGGTGGCCATATTGGATGACATACAGAAGGCTTGCAACTGCCTACATTGTGCTTATTTACTGATTTGTTGGTTTATTTGTCACTGTCTTGAGCAGTTTGGCCTCAGAAGTTGTTGCAAAAGTGCTGTATGTAAACACATTGTATGTAAACTGCCCAGAACCTCCCATAACACAAGAAAACTCTGTTTTACTGCATCTGCATGCATTCACAACATGGCTAGGGAGGGTGCTCATAATCCAAGATGGCAGACCACTGACCGCTGATTGCTAAGTAATGATGTCACGTGCACTCCCTCTATCATCAAGCTAATATTGAGTCCGATGAACGCACTTCAAATATAATCCAAGTTAGTCATTTATAGTAAGTTACTTCAAACGAAAATGAAGATCAAATCAAGATCAACCTAATATATCATTAGCTGTATTTGAGCATAGCATAGAAACACAAAACTGCAATGCATCAGTAATAACTGACAAGTAAGTGTTTTTGAATAATCATAAATAAATTAATGAAATTGTACTGACAAATATTTTACTAAGTTTTGCTCTCCCTTCTCTCCCCTCTCACACATCCATTTTCAAAACAGCAGCAGGAATACCTATGTTTACTGCAAATAAATGATGCAATAAAATTATTTAATTATGTATGTCTATATATTTTTTAACATCTGTGTTTGGAAACAAGTAATAGAACTAGGCACTGGGCTGTGAGAAGTATTCCACATTACAATTCTCTCTAAGCAGGGTCAGATGGCTAGTGACCTTGACCTTTATTACCCCTAAACTGGGTCAGAATGGAGTTTGGATATCACATGACCATTCTAGGTCACCGAGGTCGGCACAAGTGGACGCCATGCACCACCTGTGAGAAATCTGGGAACTACTGGTAAATGGTATGCACCACCTGGTCTTAAAACCAGCGTCACCAGTAGGCCTATGGCGGGGCACGGGTCCCTTTAATCTACATGTTTTATTATATTTTTCAACTAAAATTAACGGGTGATATATAGGATTAATACATTTTGCTTCTTAAAGTAGGAATTTATGTGCTAATTTCATTGACCCAGCCTTTTGCCACTTTTTCTAATGGATTGTTCAGCAGCCCTGTCTCAGAGACAGCGCTGCGGAAGTAACTAAAGCTTTGCCTATAAATAAAGGAGTGAGAAGTTCAGTTGGGGCCCCCCCCCTGTTCCTAATTTACATAAATGACCTCAATAATTGGTTAGAAACAGAACACCTGCTTTTAATTGCTGATGACACAGTGGTCTACACGGCTAGCAAATCGCCCGAGGAACTAGAAGCAACCCTAAATAAAAAACTATTGAAGTTAAACAAATGGCGCCAAATAAACAAAATAACAATAAATACAAATAATTCAAAAATGGTACTGTTCAGTACCAGGCACACCAAAAACCTCAAGTTAAACTGCCAACTGGGGGAAGGTCAACTTGAGTCAGTAGACAGTTATCGCTATTTAGGAGTGGACCTAGACAGGCACCTAAATTATTACACCTGCATAACAAATACAATAAAGAAAGCTAATTATAAAATATGAGTACTAGCAAAACTAAGATACTACATGACAGAAAGCATGGCAATAAAAATATACAACGGTATGATCCTACCCTACTTGTACTACGGTGACGTCATCAACATGGGAGGGAATGCAAACCTGCTAAATAAATTACAAGTGCTACAGAACAGAGCACTAAAGGTTTGCCTCCAGGTCCACAAAAGATTCGCAATGATGGAACTCCACATTAAATGCAACACAAGACTACTAACAAATAGAAGAGAACTACACCTCAAGCTACTTGCACACCACTACGCCACACAAGGTCTCACAGTGACTGCTGGTAGAAACACCAAACCTACAGGCGCACCAGTGCTAAAAGAAACCATAAGCACTAATAAAATACATGAGAGAAGTGTGTTAATCATGGCCACGCAAGCCGGGAACAAACAACCACCTCCAACCAGAGCAATCAAGAAACTGGAGCTCTATAAACAATTCCTAAAAAAGAACAAATAAAAACCATACACCATCATATGGGCACCAAATAACACCTGACTGGGTGCAGTCAAGGCAAACTGTGAAAGAGCACACATGCCAAGGACAGGCCACGGAAGAGGGTGCACATTAAACCTATAAATACACCACCATCTGGAGTACTGGGAGGGTCGGAAGAAATGAGGGCATAATCCACCTTAGTATGTGTTCTGGCACAAATCACGAAAGGTACAGACAGACAAACCATGCTCACCAGTCAATTAAATAGGATTAACACAACATTGGCAGCTAAAATGAACACCTTCCGGAAAATAAGGCATTATATGAGCGAAGATTGTACAAAACCACAATACTGCCCATCATTGATTATAATGACATAATATATAATATACTAACTAAAAAGCAGCAAACAAAGCTCCAAACTATACAAAATAGAGGGTTGCGCACAGTATTTAAAGGAAAAACAATACATACCATTGAGATGCACAATAAAGCTAAACTAGATGCCCTAAATATTCTCAGAGACAAGCACCTATTAGGCCTAATGAACCACCGCGCGAAAGACCGATATTACATAGACACACCTACACGTGCAGCACAAGCCACCCTCCTGAAGTGCCACATGTTAAAACTAGTAAAATGAAAAAGTCACCAGTTGTTCTGGGGGGAGCACTCTGGAACCAACTACCAGCACGTGTCAGGAACAGTGATTGTTACAAAACTTTCAAGATAAACCTCTATGCACATTTAAATCAACCAGCCTAGGCCAAAGCAAATCGATGATACACTGGGTCGGTGTTGCCATTCCTTTCCCTGTTCCGCCGCTTCCCCTCTTCCCCCCCCCCCAACAAACACTGTAAACCCAACCAGTAGCGGCCAACTAGACCAAAAACCCATTTACAACGGAATGAGACTAGAAATGATTCTAGTTGGATCCTACTGAGGTACATGATTAATCAATATTAACCTACTTACTAACTCAATAGGCCCCACCTGAGATTACCAAGAACACAAGTTCAATCACAAAGGCCCACCCTACATCCCCATCACCCTTTCAATGAGTATGTTACTATGAGAAAGATAATCAGTTATGCCCCACCCCCTACTAACACCTACCATACTAGTCTAACATAGTAACTCCCCGCATAAAGAGGTGGAAACCGCGGCCAAGAGTGGCAGAAACATGGACGGGATAAAGAAGCCGGAAGCCCCACGCTTCAAAAGATCACGCGGGGATTTTCGCCCACGACGTCTGGGCAGAGGCACCAGACCGGGCTCAAACTTCAGCCAGTCTTTCCTGGGCCGGGCCGCCCGCCCAGGCTGGAACGACAACACCACACGGCCGTTCGGCCGAGGCTTCAACTCCCCACGACCCTTCCCCAGGGGCGGGTCCAAGTAGAGTCCTAAACACAGACATTTAAAGTCCCTGCGGCCTCTAAAACCACACAAACTGTAAGCAACTTTGTGGCTGGCAATATTTATAACCACCCAGATAGCACACAGTCGGCGGCCCGACGGTGGAAAACGCCGTCGGGCCGACGTTGTTTTGTCCAACCTCCCGCCGTCGGGGCGACGGCGGCTGCCACCGTCGCCCCGACGGCGGAAACCGCCGACGAGCCGACGTCGACAAAACAACGTCGGCCCGACGGCGCCAAACGCCGTCGGGCCGACGTTGTTTTGTCCAACCTCCCACCGTCGACTCGACGGCGGCTGCCGCCGTCGACCCGACGAGCCGAGAAGACACTGTCACTCTAGTGTCAGTACGTACAGCCTACAGGTGCAAAAATATTAGTTTTATTCAAAATTAATAGAAATCGAGAACCCATACCTTATAAATTTAATATAGTCTGTACGTATTGACACTATAGTGACAGTGTTTTCTCGGAAAAAACCAAGATGGCGGTTCTTCGTCAAAATTCCATACAGGGTAATTCAAATCGTATTAACACGAATAATTCCATTAATACTTCGTAATAAATTACAAAACTTTTACAAAATAATCTAAACATATTAATAAACAAACCTGGTAAATGATTCCTTAAAATTCCTGGGATTTCTGGAGTTATTGGTAGAAAAAGAACGCTGCTCAACGATCGCACGTGTTCCGGTGGCGATTCGAAGTAAACAAACCGTATCGGATAATTCAAATCGTATTAACACGAATAATTCCATTAATACTTCGTAATAAATTACAAAACTTTTACAAAATAATCTAAACATATTAATAAACAAACCTGGTAAATGATTCCTTAAAATTCCTGGGATTTCTGGAGTTATTGGTAGAAAAAGAACACTGCTCAACGATCGCACGTGTTCCGCTGGCGACTCGAGCCGGAATCCAAATTTAAAGAACTGCGCATGCGCGGCCCACCACCGTCGGCTCGACGGTGGCTCAAAACAGGAAATGTGGAAAATGAATGCAAACCTGCGGCGGCCCACCACCGTCGGGCCGACAGAGGCCCGACGGTGAATCAAAAGTGGAAAGGGATTGAACCCTAACGTCGGCACACCACCGTCGGGCCGACGGTGGCTCGACGGTGGACCAGACGTGGAAAATGATAGAAACCTAACGTCGGGACACCACCGTCGGGCCGACGGTGGCCCGACGGTGCTCAAAGGTGGAAAGGGATTGAAACCTAACGTTGGGGCACCACCGTCGGCTCGACGGTGGCTCGACGGTGGACCAGATGTGGAAAATGAATGCAAACCTGCGGCGGCCCACCACCGTCGGGCCGACGATGGCCCGACGGTGACTCAAAAGTGGAAAGGGATTGATAGCCAACGTCGGAGTACCACCGTCGGCCCGACGGTGGCCCGACGGTGGAAAGTCGATGGCGACGGTGCGACCAATAGCCGACGTCGGCCCGACGGCTGTGTGCTATCTGGGCA
>JASIRB010000995.1:0-35785 GCA_030323885.1 Branchipolynoe longqiensis | reverse complement strand
CCAGTTGTTGTTCCAGCACTCCTTGCATCCATTTGGGACTACCTTGAAAGTTCATTGCCCAGACTGGATCTCCTGCATAGAACACTCGGTCCTTGGCATGCATGTTGTGCCTTTGCATATCATATCCTTGTTTAGTCAGAACTCGTTGATGCAGTGATGGCTATATTAAGTCCAGTCTGGTTCTTGGCTTATACTTCATAACTAGATCCGCCGGTGCCTGACCTGTTGTGCTCTGAGGTGTGATGCGATACATTGATAAGAAGCAATATAATCAATCTTCCAACTTCCCCACGCTCTTCTTAAGACCTCTCTTTACCGTCTGTACTTGCCCTTTCAGCTAATCCATTGCTTGCTGGATGATAGGGTGAAACAGTAACATGCTTAATACCATTTGCCTTACAAAACTTCTGAAACTCTTCACTAGTGAAACATGAGCCATTGTCTGACACGATGGTTGTTGGAAGGCCCAACATTGCAAATGTCTGTCTGAGTTTTGTAAGAGTTATGTTGGTGGTAGCAGTGGATACGACATGAGCGTCAATGAACTTACTGTGTTCATCCACGACCACCAATATCATATGTCCTTCAAATGGTCCTGCATAGTCCACATGCACCCGATGCCATGGTTGTCCTGGCCACTCCCATGGATGCAATGGTGGGCTAGGTGGTATGTTATTGTGTAGTTGACATACCTGACAATCTCTGATTTTATTTTCAATTTCTTCATTTAATCCTGGCCACCACAGGTAACTGCGTGCCAATCCTTTCATTCGTACTATGCCTGGATGTGTGAAATGTAGTTCATCCAACATAGTATCTCGTGCTTGTGGTGGAACAACCACTCATGTTCCCCACATGAGTACACCTTGTTGTATACTCAACTCTTCTTTGCGACTGCTGTACGGTGCAAATTCCCTACCAGTCTCGGACGGCCATCCCTGTTCTATGAACTGTCGCACCTGCATTAAAATGGGATCTTTTAGTGTCCACTGTGCAATCCTTTTAGCTGTAACAGGTGATTCATCCAGCATATTCATTGCTAAGATGACTTCTTCTGGAACCGGCACCTCCAGTGGGGCACCCATTGATGGTAATCTACTCATTCCATCTGCATGACCCATCTTTGTACCTGGTGTATGTTCGAGTATGTACTGGTAATTACTAAGCTTTAAAGCCCAACGTTGTATGCGTGCACTAGCCATCGCTGGAATTTGCTTATCCTCTTTCAGAAGACCCAGGAGAGGTTTGTGATCCTGTTTGAAGTAGAAATTCTCGCCCATACAAATACTTGTGAAATTTGGTTAATCCATATACCATAGCTAAAGCTTCTTTTTCCACTTGTCCATATTTCTTCTCAGCAGGAGAAAGTGTTTGTGATGCATAGGCAATTGGTCGATCCCTACCATCTGGCAACCGGTGGGATAGAACACTTCCTAGGCCATACGATGAAGCATCGTTACTCAGCACAATGGGTAGTTTAGGATCATAGTGCACCAGCAATTGTGATGATCCAAGTAATGCTTTTGAGTCCTTAAATGCCTTGCTTTCCTGTGCACCCCATGTCCATCTATTTCCCTTTTTTAAGCACTCGTGTAGTGGAGCAAGTAGCGTACTCAAGTTCCTCAAGAAGTTATGGTAATAGTGAATCAAACCAAGGTAACTCCTAAGTTCCTTTTCATTCTTTGGTTCTGGAGCATTTATAATTGCCATCACCTTATCCTTGGTGGGATGGATGCCTTCAGCCCCAAGTATGTACAAGATGTTTGACAAAATATCCACTTACTTTAGACGTAATCCAGCAACTTGCAAGCATGTAAGCACCATTTCTAGGTTCCGATCATGCTCTTCTTCAGTATGTCCTGTTACTAACACATCATCCAAGTACACTGCTGTCATCGGTATATTTTGAAGTAACTGTTCCATAATTCGCTGGAAAATGCCTGGACTAGATGAAATTCCAAAAGGTAAGCGTTCATACACAAAGAGACCTTTTGATGTGTTGATTGTTGTTAACCTCTGTGAGTCTTTATCCAGTACTACTTGTTGGTATGCATGACTGAGGTCGAGTTTTGAGTACAACTGACCTCCTGAAGGTTTTGCATAAATATCGTTGATATTTGGTATAGGATATTTGTCTACTTTCACAGCACGGTTGATTTGGCACTTTGTAGTCCCCACAGATTCTCACTTCTCCCGTGGACTTAAGTACCGGTACTATGGGTGCAGCCCACTCTGCAAATTCAACGGGACAAATTACACCAGTTTGTTGAAGTCTATCCAATTCTTCTTCTACTTTAGCTCGGAGTGCTAGTGGTACGGTACATGCTTTCACATACATTGGTGTTACGGTATCATCTATGTAAAACTTTGCAGTTACACCTTTCAATGTTCCAAGACCTTCTTGGAAAACAGCCTGATATGGACGAAGAAAATCATCCTTGTTCACTTGATTTACTGTAGCCCAGTTGAGTTTGAGCACTGCCAACCAATCTCGACCCGGTAGATTCAGTCCAGTACCTGGGACTACCAATATTGGCAACCATTTCTGTTGACCTCCATGACTGACTTGTGCAGTAGTCATGCCCAATGGTTTAATGAACTCGCCTGCATATGTGCGTAGCTTTGGCAAGTTATGGTCATTCAACACTAAGTGTGGAGCCAAAGCTGTAAGTTTTTTCCACTGTTTTTCAGAAACTATAGTTGAGGATGCACCTGTGTCTATTTCCATGGACATAGGAATTCCTTCCATTTCCACTTCGCACATATATGGATTTACCTGATGTACCTGACTAGCCATGTGGAACAGACTTAGGTTATATGTGCCTTCGGTAATATCACCTGAGTCAGTGATCTCATCAGTCTGTGACATGCTATCCTCTGATGATTCATTCAAAAAGTTTGTGTTCTGTCCTAATACGCAAACCTTAGAAAAGTGATTTTTCTTATGACACTTGTGACACTCTCTTCCCCACGCTCTACATTCCTTCTTCCTATCATGTGGACTGCCACCACACCCGACGCATTTACTGTGATAAGGTTGTGAGTTGTGGTGTTGTGCTGCCCTGTGCTGGGATGTAGTCACTTGGTGGAAACCCCAACGTCTACCTCTCCCTCTCCAGAGTGGTGGATGGGTATTCTGCTGCAACACATGAATTGCAACTGACTCTGAGTTACTGATAACTTTTGATTGCTGTGTTGTTGCTTCCAACGTTCTTCCAAATATGAGTAGTTGCTCAAGTGTAATGTCAATTTGAGAAGTCCTTTCTCTCTCACTTTCTTGAGCTGACATGTTTGCACGATCTGAGACTTGACCTCCCGATCCTTATCATGAAACTCACAGTTCTTTGCTAATCCCTGCAATCTAGCATGGAACTGATCCAAGGTTTCCAATGCCTGTTGTTTCGCCTGTCTGAATGTGAAGACCTCAAATTCAACATTTCTTCTGGGTGCAAAATAAGCTGTTAATTCTGTCTTTGTTTGCAGCAAAGTGCCACCTCCTACAATCCCAATACTTTCACTCAGATCAAATACAGGTTCACCAGCATAATGTAGCAACATAGCTTTACATCTAGCATCATTGTCAATGTCTTTTGCCACAATGAAATTGTCAAACCGCGCAACCAACGTTCCCATCTCGCCCCCGCACTGTCAAGTGGTTCCAGTGAGAATGGTGTTAAGCTCTCATGCTCCATATTTACCAACTGTATAATATCTTTTGACCAGTCCAAACTAAGTAATCAGTGTTTAAGTGACAGAAAGTCTTAAGCATTCAAACAGTTGTAGCTCGCCTTCTATTTGTCGGATCGCCTCGGGGTTTACGGCATCGCGTCATAAGCATATTCAGCGCTAAACGGAAGGACCCAACTAGCCACGGTGCGACCCAACCAGCCGGGGTTGAACTCGTTTGAGCTCGTTTAAACTTGTTTCTGGTACAAAGGCTAGGGGACCAGGTTGGAAACTGAGCGATAATAGATGAAAACTCCTATGCCTCTGCATGAGCAAATAAATGCCAGGGGACCAGGCTAGACCTCCACAGAGCTAGCAGTGTAGTAAAATATTATTTGACTATGTTGTTGTTGTTGTTTGTTCAGACATTATCACATATTTATGTATCTTTTGCACAGATTAAATTGTTTGAAGTATATTTGAAATTGATCTACATTGATTTCTGTTTTAATCACACAATATCACTACTTAATGAATGGGAAACTCATCCTGCAAGGATATGCTCGATATTACCCAGTGGGATCTCGTTTTTCGTCCTTTCGTCGCTGTGGACCCTTCTCCATCGCGTAGCGAGCGATATTCCGATTCCGGTGTGGCGGTCTCCGATGCCACAAGGCTGCCGTGCCAAATGGCGCTTCTGCGCATGCGTCAGAATCCAACAGCGTCGTCTGCGCATGCGTCAAGTCTCTAGTTTGGCCGTAATCGATTAACACCATCCGAGCCACTCGGGCCACCCGAGTCATCAGAATTTCAAATGCTATTCGATTATTCGACCCGAGTCTGTAGGATGTGCGCATGCGCCAAAAAGTGGCTCGGGTGACCAGAGTCGATTAATCGATTACGCCCAAATAGATCAGAAAACTGAAGCGCCAAGTGTCAACACACTACTGGGATGCAGTTTTGTGTGGAATTGTATGTTTCTTAGCTCAAAATGTTTAACTATGGCTAGTTTTGTCTTAGATATATTCATCAGATCATTATATTGCATGTGTGCATTTCACGCCGATGTGTCACTCGAATCCGCGCATGCGCAGAAGCGCCATTTGGCACGGCAGCCTTGTGGCATCGGAGACCGCCACACCGGTGTGGCGGTTTCAGCGCCCGGTCAGTTTCAGCGCCCTGCCGTGGTCTAAGCACCCGTGGCCTCGCCGGCTACAAGCTCAGCTGGTACCCGGCAGTGTTAGGGAACCTTAAATTCCAAGCGATATTAACGTAGCAGCTAGATCAGCGTCGAATCGCCGAGTGTAAACAAAACAAATAGCAGTGCTCGCCACAACATGCGTAAATCCGCGCATGCACAGAAGCCACAACAGGCCACTGAAACTGACCGAGCGCTGAAACCGCCACACCGGGAGTGTTTACTATGTCTTGATATCTCTTCTAGAACCTGAGATATCTTCCAAAATAAACTTGCCTGTCTTTAGTCTTTATTCTTGATCCTCGTCACCAATTATGTCATGTATCCTTGTCGGGGAGTGTGGGATGGACATATATTTTGGAGTGATCAAAGTGGAGACATGGCTGGTTTTCAGATGGAATGGAAAAGCCCTTGTATATATCAGGAACTGTGCTACATGTAAAATACAGTTTCTTAGTTGATTGATTGATTGATTGGTGGTTGCTTTACGCCGTGTGGGCAGCATAGGCCATATTCACGGCGAGAAATGTTTGTTTTTTGTTCAAACCATCGCTTTTACAGGTAAAAGCAGACAATCAATTATGTGCCAATAGACACTCATTAAATTAGAAAGCTCACAATCGTATATTTGTGGTCAAGGGAAACAAATTCCCATAGAAAAAGAAAAGTTTTATTAATAATTGATAGAATCTATTTAGTAAACTATATGAGGTGGTACAGTCCAGCTGCCCTCAAAAAGGCTAACACCCAAGACTGACACCCAATACATTCAGGGGGAGCTTCCCCCTTGAGCAGAAAAGCATGTGTAAGCCACGAGTGGCCAATACGGCAGCGGCTAAGGACCGCTTGATCCCGCCAACCCCTCGCATGAGTCTGTGGTGGCTTTCCCACAGATGGTTCAATTTCTTTAAGTTTATTAATGTTTTCATCCCACTCATGTTGCCATTTGGATTTTATGTGGGTGGCTATTAGTGGTTTCAGATCAGAGTGAGGGATCAGACATGGTTCAAGATCACAGTTCAGGGCCTTCTTCGCAGCCCGATCAGCTCGTTCGTTTCCTTGTATGCCGGCATGGCCAGGCACCCAGCACAGGTGGATGTCATACCCATCCGTTGTCAGTTGGTTCATTTTATAAATGACCGTTGCTAGAATAGGGTGATTCGTTTTCAGTCCAGCAACAGCCAGGAGGCAAGAGAACAAATCACTGTATATAACATAGTTAGTGTGGTTGGATACCTCGATACACTCCAACGCGAGAAGGAGTGCTCGGGCTTCTGCAGTGAAAATCGAGCTCTGATCGGGCAAACGTACACCAAATTTTTCCCGTCGGCAGACTGCCGCAGCAGCTACCTGGCTTTGGTCTTTCGAACCATCAGTGTATATGGAGAGGTGGTCTGCAAACTGGCCTTGAATCTCTGCATGCAGTCCTTGGTACTCGAGTGGATGTGTCCCAGACTTCCTCAGTTCCGTGAGTCGGAGGATAACCGATGGCTTTCTCAATGACCACGGGGGATGTTCTGGGACTTTGGCATCCTCCAACATGTCCAAATCCACGCCCAAGGCCTCCAAATGAGGTTTCATTTGGAGCCTCAGTGGCCGGATGTAATTCGGCCTGGCTTCATACCTGGATTCGTCATGTTGCTCGAATAGACAATTGTGTGCAGGATTCAATGCATTAGTTTTTTTATCTTGACTACATATTGCATGGCCAGTTTGATTCTCCTGTTGTTAAGTGATGGTTCATTGGCTTCGACGTAAAGGCTCTGAACCGGTGAGGTGCGGAAGGCCCAAGGGCCAGGCGCAGTCCCTGGTGGTGGATCGTGTCTAGCAGCCCAATATATGATTTCCTTGCGGAACCGTATACTATGCTGCCATAATCCACTCGTGACCGAACCAAGGTTCTGTACATGGAGAGCAGAACATCTCTGTCCGCTCCCCACTCTGAGCTGGACAGCACCCTCAGAATATCCAGCGCTTTCAGGCATCTTGTTTTCAGGTACTTTATATGTGGCACAAAAGACAGTTTTGCGTCGAGAATGAGGCCCAGAAATTTGGTTTTCTCAACGACTTTAATGGGATCCCCATCCAGGGTCAGCTTCGGTTCCACATGCATTCTACGCAGCAGGCAGAAGTGCATGCAGACTGTTTTGGTTGCTACTACTGTTTCTTAGTAGTAGCAACTGAAATGGATATATACAACACTGACGTAATCCTCCATGGCCGACGCCGTCTTCCCAGCTTGGCAAGCCTCTAACTTGCCGTCTACACACACTAACCCCCCACCGTAACCACTTTTAGATTGTCAATATTTCTTGTTCGGGCAAGCTTCTGCAACATGCTTCTTGCTCCGGCATGTCAAACAATGGTGATCCCAGCTGCACTTTTCCTGTGTGCATCCCTCCTTGTTGTAGTTATCAGCAGAGCACAAACCTTTCACCTTCGATGCTCCACTTGGCCTGGTGTCACTTTCTGGTTTACTGAAGGTGCTTCTAGGCTTCCTGGCTTCATTATATGATTTTGAATTGTCCATATTGAAATGTAATAGTGACAAACCATTGTCTGCCATTTTAAATGCACATAGCCCTTTCTCTTTCACCTTCTCCATGATCGCTCGGTCGTAACCACTGTACGCCTCATCCGAGTAGTTGTTTGTGGGGACGTGCATGCACATGTAAGCAACGTGATCGAAGTAACCCATCAGTGCCTCCAAATCTATATCAGCTTTCTTAGCCCGTTTCGATCCCCAGACACAACCCGCATACAATAGTTTATTAAAGTTCAGGTTATTACAATTTTTTCTTCCTTTAGTGTATTTATCCAACGAGAACTTACTGCGCTTCTTGCGGCGTCACTTCCTTCGTTCCCGGCTCCGCTCCCTGCTGCTATCAGAGTCAGACAATTCTACGATGAACTTGATGAAGACGAGCTGCTGGGGCTGGTGGTACGGTCACTCCCCACTGCCTCGTCTCTGTCGTGCTTGCTACTTTTCCCCTTCTTCTTTTTCTTTTTCTTCTCCTTTTTTTTCTTCCATGAGTGCGAGACCGTCTTCTCTTCCTCCCACAAGCTTGAATCCTTCTCCAGCTCCGCTCTCAACCTTGCACTTCGCCATTCGAGCACATGCTGAGCCAGTCTACGGCGCAACTCCAACTCCTCCTCATCCGCTTCCACATCTGCCAGACTGATGACCTTTTTAGGCTTACTTTTTGCCTCCTTCACGTCATTCACCAACAGCGCCAGCATACAGTTCACTGCGCCTTGCAACTCTTCCTCGTCCACTTGTTCACTTTTTACCACTTTCCGCGCCAATCTCGCCTTAACCACTTTGCATTTGGCGCCACGTGGGGACTTATGCTCATCCCCACAACCTGGACACAAATCGACACCCATCCTTATCACTCCTGAACACTGCCGATGCAGCACAGACCATGACAGTGCGGTGATGCCGACGGCGCGCGTTGCCGCCCGTCACTCCCAGATCCACGGCCAACCCGACAGTTGGGCGTGAAAACACCTCGGACATGACATAATACCCAACACGTCCAACTCGAAGCAAATTTCTCGCCGACTGAAGGCAGATAGTATCGCGTGCATATGCACATCGGCCCCAGCGCGCTGTCGCTGCCGGGTGCGGGCTGCCCAGTAGACATGCCCGACTTCAAAGCAGGATATTGCTGCATACACACCTAGGTTGCACAGACCCACCGGCCTGTGTTACCAACAAGTAACTTACACTTTGCTTAATAATATTCGCGTAACTAGTTACACGCCATGAAAACTGCCCCTACCTGTATATTCGAGCCCCCAATATCCATGAAGCAATGGCCAAATCGACCGATTTGTGGAAACGATCAAAAACATGTTAAAAAATGCATAAACACACAAACAGACTTTCAATTAGCTTTATTGAACTATAGGAATACATCACTCTCTGTGTTTGATGCATCCCCAGCGCAACTACTTATGAGCTGAAGACTGAGGTCACACATTCTGACAGCAAAAGCAAATTTTAAACCAGAATGTAGCCCTCGCCCCTTCCGCTCTGGCCCTCCGCGCCTCCCCCTGCCACCACCAGGGACCTCCCCCCCACCCCCCATAATAAAACAAAGCAAAACAAAATGAAGGCAGACACCTGCCAATACAAATCAATACATACCAAATACAGAACCTTGTTAACCACCCACATATACAGAAACAGAACACACTCACTACCAACACAAATCTAACCAAAAACAAAACAAGAATACCAAACAACCGCAAACTAAAAATCCAACACACAGACATAATAAACCAAAAAAAGCACATTAGCAATGAGAAATGATTACAATATCAAGTACATAGTCAAGTAGTCACCTGAGACACATAATGCAGCATGAGTCATATACACCCATTGTACAAAGTGTCCTGTGCTGCACAGAAAGAGCGCAGAATACTCTCCCAAACCATGTGTAAAATTCCAGATTGCATGTAAATGGCTGGAAGACCAGTGCTCCGGCGCTGATACTATTCTTGTTCTAATGAATAAACACTTGTGAAAAAAAACAACCCAAAACAAGACACAAAAAATGCACAAACTACAACACAACAGTGAACTGAGAAAGCTTTCCACGACAATGGAAAAAGGGGACAGTAATGGGTCGCACAGGTATTTCGGGTAGAGAATATCCAATCACAAACGAGTCATAGCAATAGAATTCAATAGATAAGAATACCCGAAAGACCACAGCCTGAGCTAGTTACTCACATACAAGACATGCCACAGATGCAGCCGATCTATCCAGGTCAGATTGCATAATCAGGCCAGCAGCCCAGCTAGACGTTTAATGATGATAAGATGCCAAGAAAGTGATCCACTGTGATAACCATATTATTGTTAACATTGGTCGTAATGCTTGCATTGCGTTTGATTCGCGGTGGAGGAGGAGTGCCCCCCCCCGCCCTCCTCCAGCTCGCCAGTGACCGTTGGGTGACATAACTCCACCCTCCTTTTCTGCGCCTTATAAACAGCACCCCTGCCTCCTCCAGCCACTACACCTCAACGCCCTGCCTGACACACACCACACGATTTTCTATTTTGGCTATCCTCATCATGCCTCCACGCTCCACGCCTCCACGCTCCACACCTCCTCACTCCTCGCCTCCGCGAACTGGAGACTTCCCGGGCCTCCACCCGTGCGCCACCTACCCCACCTTCTCCCAGGCCTACGACGCCCTCTGGGTCACCGGCCTTCCTAATTTTTTGGCTGCCCGCATCCCCCTCCCCTCAGGCCTACACATCCCTGCCTGGCACCCATGCCTCCAGGGGTACCTCGACACTGACCTCGTCGACCTCCTCAAGTTTGGTTTCCCCTCAAACTACTCTGCCCACATCCCCACCCACCCCACCTACACCAACCACCGGGAAGCCCGCGACTTCGAGCCCCACCTCCGCGACTTTGTCACAACAGAGCTTGCCCACGGCGCCCTCGCCGGTCCCCTCCACGCCCCCTCCCTTCAACTCCTGGGCCTAGGTCTCCCCCATGATGAGACGCCCCAAGTCCGATCTGGGCAAGAGGCGGGTCATCGTCGACCTCTCCTACCCACCCGGCGCCAGCGTGAACGCCGGCATCCCCTGATGCGAATATCTGGGGAAGCCCCATGCCTATAAGCTCCCCTTTGTCATAGACGTCGGCCGCCGCCTCGTCCGAGAGGGCTCCGGGGCCTACACTTGGACGGCAGACATCTCCCGGGCCTACCGCCAGCTCCGGGCCGACCCTCTCTCCTGCGCCCTGTATGGGATCACCCTCGATGGGGCGACCTACGTCGACCTCACCCTCCACTTTGGCTGCCGCTCCTCGGGCGCGGCCTGCGTCCGAGGCACCACCGCTGTCGCCTGGGTCCTCCGCCGCGAGGGCTTCCATACCCAAGTGTACATGGACGACTTTGTCGGGTGCGAGCGCACTTTCCTGAGGGCGCGCCAGGCCTTCGATGCCTTCATCACCCTCGTCGGTGCCCTCGGCCTGGACATCACCCCCGGGAAGTGCCACCCCCCCCCCCCATGGTCCGCCTCACCTGGCTCGGCTTCGCCATTGACAGTGAGGCCATGACCATCCGCATCGCCCCCTACAAAGTCGACGATCTAGTCCTCGACTGCGAGACCCGGTTCGCCTGCCCTACCCTTGGGCGCCACGAGCTGCAGAGTATCCTCGGGCGCCTCAACCACGTGGGTAGCTGTGTCCTTCCGGCGAGGAAATTCATGGCTTGCCTCCTCGCCACCCTCCGCAGTTGCTTCGGGGCCACCTCCATCACCCTCGGGGAGGAAGCCCTCCGGAACCTCATGTAAAATTGTCCGATATAATACATGTGAACCGAGGTGAAGTTACTATAATAAATTACAAACTGTCTATATAATGATAAATGTTAAATTATAAAAACCCAAAGGCATATGAGGGATGTGTGAAATTGGTAAACTATTATTCATTGAGTATAGAACTTGTATATTGAATAGTCTTTGAGAGGGAGTGTCACTTCCGAGTTTGACTAAGAACAGTCTTTGGAAGAGTCACCTCACATGCCCCCTCCCCTCCCACATGGTATTGTTATGATCATTGACCACTGCATTGTACTCTGATTGGAGGAGTGAGTCATGTGACCACTGCATTGTACTGTGATTGATGAATAGGATCATGTGACAACGGCCGTCTTGAATCTTGAGAACCTATATAAGCAATAAACCAGAGAGTCTCACTCTCTTACTTTTCCTTCTTACCCTGTTTTCCTTTATTACCTGTAGTGTTTTCACTTGACCTATTCACACCACCTACACCACCAGCCGGCACGTTTACAAAATGGCGACCACGACGAGAGAAACTACCGAGATTGGTTAGTACTGACTATAGAGGGTTTGTTGAATAGTTTCGGTATGTTTCAGTAGCATTTTCTTTTTATTTGTTTTATCATACACATTTATATTTCGTTATTTAATTGTTAGCTGACTACTGTTATTTTTGAACGCACGTGAGTGATTTGAACGCACGTGGTGTGACTTCAATACACGTGTAGTTTCATTTTTGACGTTAGGAGTAGTACTAGAATTATTTAATAGAAACTATATTATATTTGTAGTATTTTTTTTATTTCATTTAATTTGATATGCTATTCTAAATTCTAAATTTCTTGAGGTTGAGAGATTTAAGGACTTGACATAGACTGTGACTGGTGGGTTGGTTGGAGTGGATAAGTTGTTTTCTTCTATTTGATTCTCTATTCTTTTTACTTTGTGCAAGGATTAAATTGAAGTAAATTACTTTGTCGACGAATTTCCGACGAAAGTGTCTTTTCTTAAGGGTTACATTAGTCTTGGACGTTGATATTACTGTAATATTATAGTTTTATCGTCTGTCTGAAGCCTCGTGTCGCCGCAAGAATTGTTTTCATTTTCGGACTACTTTCGGTAATTTTCTTTAACCTTGGAGTAAATAGGAGCGTATTAATACATACGGAGAGACTTTTCACTTTTCTACTACGTTACAGGAAAATTCTATCGGTTGGATACAATTCTTTGACTTTGTTTCTACCGCGCTTTACGCAACACACTAAATTTCCCATTGACCCGCTACAAGGAGGATTTCAATAGCGTGAAAAAAAATACTTAACTTCTGGTAGGTTAACATGTTGTATTAAAATATATTTGACTTGTGGTAAGTTGATATATTGTGTATTGTATGTGAATACATTTGACTTGTGGTAGGTTGATATATCGTATTTAAATATATTTGACTTGTGGTAGGTTAATATATTATTAAATATATTGTATTTAAATACACTTGTACTACACAATACACACTACACATTCACAATGCCTAGAACACGATTAAAGGAGGATGCTTTACGTGAACAATTTGGATTGTGGTTACAGAACCAAGTAGATTTGGGAATTTTGAGTGATGATTATGATAGATTAGAAGCATGGACTAAGTTTATGGCAGATAGCATAGAGAACCTAACTGAAAAAATGAAGAAAGGGTACTGGAGGTTACTGAACGTGCTGAAGCTGACTATGAAAGAGAAGAACGTAGAGAAAAACGTGAGTTAGCTAGTTTAGAGCATAAGAGCAGTGAAGCCAAGATAAGAGCTCTAAAAGCATATGGAAAGTCTGTGCCTATGCTGGACGGTACTGACAGAGGTGCATTGAGAGAGTGGGTAGATCTTATTGAGAGGATTGGGGTTCTTGCTGATGTTTCTGACCTAGATATAATTCGGTTTGCACTTCAAATGCAACGGGCACACTGCATGAAGTGTTATTCACTGCTTTCACAGTTAAAGGTGCTAGGTCATGGAATGAGATAAAGGAGGAAATTGCTAGAACTTTGTTAACTGCTGATGAGAAAACTCACTTAAAAAGTATAGTAATGACTATGGTACAGAATGAGGGTGAGACAGTGGCAGCATATTGCCAACGGTTTAAAACTGCTGCAAGTAAGGGTTGGAAACTACCTTCTGCTACCTTAGGGACTGACACCTTTGAAATTCTATTGTCAAGGTTTCTTGATTCATTATTAGATGACAACACTATGTGGTACATGGAAACCAATAGGCCTAAATCATTAGAGGAAGCTTTCACTCTTGCTATACTAAGTGATAGGTCTGTATTGAGACAGCAACGACGTGCTCAATCAAGACTAACAGATTTAAATATAACTAGTCAGGTAGATAGTTTAAATTTTAATTCTTCGAAATTGTCGAAAAGGGTTCCTGCTGAAAGAGTTCAGGCTAGTTCAGGTATATCAGAAGATAGTCAGGCTCTAAAGTCGCTCCAGAACGAATTAAAATCACTGAGGAGGTGTGTAGAACGCTTAACTGTTTCTGGGAAATGTACACGTGGGGATATCCACGCGGTAAACGTTGCGCCAGTGTATGGTGGCAATTCTTATGCACAAGGCAGACGTCTTGAGTCGCCGCGCGTAAACGTAGCGCCGAAGGCACAATTAGCTAGTACAGCTAAAAATAAACTCAGTTCAGTCGGAGAGCACACAGTAAAGTATGCGCTGTCAAAGCAACAGCGAGGAAGCAATGGCAAAGCGACGCCGACTGCGCACGCGCAGACGTCGACGGCTAAAGTAGACCACGTGTATCAACCACAGACACAGCGTGCTAGTCGTAATACTTTAACTTGTTACATATGTAATGAACCACATTTAATGAGAAACTGTCCACAGTTAAAATTACTGCGTAGTAATATAAACTCTACTGCTTCGGGAAACTAAATAGCGCACTTGATACTCGTCCGAGTTTTGCTATTGATTTTAATCAGGTAAAATTAACTGGTCTGGTAGACTCAGGTGCGGCTAAAAGTTTAATACATGTAAAAGCATTTCAAGATTTGGTTGATATTGGAATAGCATATAAACAATTGTATCCAGGTAGTAGGCTGAGATCAATCTCAGGTCATTTAATTCCAACTTTAGGTATGACTTATATTTCTATTTATAATAAGTTATGTCCTTTCTTTGTAGTTGAATCATTAGCTTTTGAATTATTAATTGGCACAGATATAATGGAAATGTGTGAGGCTGAAATTTGTTACAGAAATAAATTTGTTTCCTTATGTGATATTGTACATCCATGGAGTAGTTTAGAAATAATTGATAGAAAAATGGCAGGAATAGTTCTAGAAGTAGACTATTGGAAAAAGCATTTTCCCTTGATATTTCCTGATTCTAATGATAAACTTAAAGCTATTAAGGTAATTGAGATGCATATAAGCACAGGTGATGCATATCCAATAAATCAGAGACCTTATAGAATACCTTTAAGTAAACGACATATAGTTGAAAAAGAATTAAACAAAATGTTAGATGATGATATAATTGAAACTAGTTGTAGTCCTTGGGCTTCACCAGTTACGTTAGTGCCTAAGAAAGATGGTAATATACGTCTCTGTGGTGACTACCGTAAATTAAATGCAGTAACTATTAAAGATGCTTATCCTTTACCCAGGATACAGGACATTTTTGATCAGTTGCATGGTGCTAACATTTTTACCACCATTGACCTTAAATCAGGGTATTGGCAGGTAATGGTAGATGAGGATAGCAGACCTAAAACAGCTATAAATACACACATGGGATTGCTTCAATTTAAGCGTATGCAATTTGGATTAACTAATGCACCTGCAGTATTCCAAAGAATGATGAATGTAATTTTTGCAGAACATTTAGGTAAATGTTGTCTAATTTATTTAGATGATATTATTATTTATTTACCAGATGAGGAGAGTCATGAGAAAGATGTAACTACTATATTGACTATCTTGCAAAATAACAATATGACTATTAAAGAATCTAAATGTGAATTTGGTGTGAAGGAAGTAAAACTCTTAGGTTACGTTGTATGTTCAGCAGGGCTGAAACCGGATCCTGACAAAATAACTGCAATAAGAGATATGGCTTCACCGACAAGTAAAAAAGAAGTAAGACGATTGTTAGGATCGGCAGGATACTACAGACAATTAATTCCAAATTATGCTGATGTAGTTGCTCCTATAACTTATTTAACTAGTAATAAAAGTAGTTTTTAATGGACTATGGAATGTGAAATTGCATGGAATGAGTTGAAGACACTATTATTGGATTGTGTACTGTTGAAATTTCCTGATCCTTTTAAACCATATAAACTGTATACAGATGCTTCTGAGTACAGTTTAGGTGCTGTATTAGTACAGGAAGATGGAAATGGAATAGACAGACCAGTGCATTTAATCAGTACTAGATTTTCTCCTGCTCAACGTAATTATCCTACTATAGAGAAAGAAGCATTTGCTATTATTTATGCTCTAGTAAAATTAAGACCTTACTTATACGGTGCAGAATTTACTATCTATACATATCATGCTCCATTGAAATGTTTTTTCACTAAAGAAATTCGTAATACACGTATACAACGATGGGCAGTATTATTAGCAGAATTTTCAGCACCAATTGTTTATATGAAAGGTGTAGATAATGTCTGGGCTGATATGTTGTCTAGATTAAGACCTAATACAGAGGCAAAAGAACCAGTGGAAATGTTTGCTTTTGATTCACTATTAGCTGAACAAGTAATTCCTTTTGAACACTATCAACTGTCATATAATGAGGTAATTAATGAACAGAAAGCGATGAGAGAGTATACGTTAGGTGAGAATGAAGAAAAGAATTATTTGATAATGGATAATCTTCTTTATTCAACAGTAGCTCCTACTAAGAAAGATACATATCCTAGACTAGTGTTACCAAAAAAATACAGGAATTCTGTGATAAAAATAGCTCATACAGAGGTAGGTCATATGGCTATGTCTAAAACATTAAAACGATTACAGGAACATTTTCGTTGGCCTGGTATGGCTGGAGATGTCCATAAATTAATTACCAATTGTGCAAATTGTGTGGTTAACTGTAGTAAACGCACACGTGCATATCCACAATCAATGCCATTGCCTAGGGCACCTGGTATGGTGATTGCTGCAGATCTATCTGGTCCATATCCAGTTAGTACTAGTGGTAATAGATATTTACTATCTATTATAGATCATTGTAGTGGTTGGGCTGAATATAAAACATTGCCAGATAAATCATCGAAGGGGATTCATGATTATATATTTAATGATTATATTCCTCACCATGCAATTCCTTGTATGTTTATTTCAGACAATGGGTTAGAATTTAAAAATAAATTGATTATGGATCATTTTAAAGAATTAGGTGTAGAAGTAAGACATACAACACCTTATCATCCACAGTCAAATGGTATGGTGGAAAGATATCATAGAACTATAAAAACCATTTTGAGGAAATTGGTAAATTCTCGTGCTAGTCTATGGGAAACCCATTTGCCTGATGTGATATATGTGTATCGTACTGTACCTTCTGATAGCACTGGCTATTCTCCTTTCTTTCTAACCTATGGTAGACATCCAGGTACGAAGCATAGTTCTTTACTATATCGATCGACGGGGACGATTGATTCGAACTTAGCATATCGTGTAGATGATTTGTCTACGGCGTTAGCTAAAGCTGTCAATAATCGAAAAGAAAGTCGAAATTATAATGTTGCTCGTTTGAGGAAAAAAGCGAATGCAGTAAAACTAACTCCTGGTGATAAAGTAGTTTTATTTGTAAATGAAGCTGGACCGTTGGAGAGGAAATACGATCCAGGTTACATAGTCGTTAGATCAAGGGGTTCAGTAGTGACTGTGGTAGGCCCTAATAACGATCGGAAAGTTGTTAACCGTGATAAAGTTAAATTAGTTGACTCTAAAATCATGTGGGATGATATTGCTCCACGATTAACTAGAACTGAACGAAGGAAAGGTATTTCACAACCTTTGCCTTTCGATCCGATTATTTCTGATCAAAATCGACGCACTAATGAATTATTAGTGAATAAAACAAAAATAAAACCTAAAGTATTACATTCGAAAGAAATTGGTACTGGTCCACTTACGCGACAGCAAGCGCGGAGCGTAAATCCAATATTTGGTAGTATGACGTCAGATAAAAGAATTGACCAATCACAGCAAAGAACACTGCGGAGGGATCGGCGAATCCGTAGACGTCTGAGTGCTTCGGCTCATTCGGCAAAAACTTTCTTTGTTGCTGCGCCACTAATAAATAACGATTGCGCCATACCTAACCATTGCGTTAATACGAAGCAAATATTAACACTAGCGCAAGTCGACAGCTCCAAAGCTAATCGACAGGGTTTTGAAGGTCTAATCATAAGAAATATTTATGTTCCTTACTAAATTAGCGCCAAGATTAACGGGTTGTATCGTAAGTTACGCCACTATTTAAGTTTCTGGCGGAGTAAGCAAAGGAAGTGGATACTTTAAGGAAAAATGGTGCCATGTACTAATGTATTGTTATTCTATCGGGACATAGAGCGAAAAAAGTACACCGGTGGTGACTGAATGTCTTACTAATAAATAACAATTTCATTTATTTACCATTGACTTTTCTATTTATCTAAGTTAAGTTTTAGTACGCTTACCAATTACGGGGTGAGACGTAAAACAGGTGTTACTTAATACTTTGAGTTTAAACTGTTTAGCTACTGAAAAGAACTAAATTTCGTCACACTAACGACTGAAATGTTATGTTCATAGAAACTAATACTATAGCACTTTCGCTAAGACTTTGAAGATGTTATGTTTGTGAAAGAGGTGGATCTTGCATATGTAAGAATGGACATTATTAAAGCGGATAAATTGCAAATAACCAAAGATGTTATTTAATCCAATTTAGAACACACCATTGGATTTGTATTAACTTTTCTTAAGTACAAAAATCATTATTCTTTGGCCGTGAAAAATCTAAAAACGCTTAAAGTAACACATTGACTTGCATTACCGTATTGATTCTATTAAATTCTCGCAAGCTAAAAAACTATTTTTCCATAAATATAGGTAATTTATCGAACCTGTACCTCTCGAGTGATGAAAAAAGACGGCTACGTAAGGTCGATAGAGCAATTCTATTCGACGAGCGTAAACTTTTCGCGAGTATACGGTAAGGACGATAAGAATCGGCAGACGGGAGCCGGGAGTCAATTTCTTATCGGGTGTCGACGGCGACACGCGTGAAGCGATAAGGCTAAATTGTTTTGACTGGTGTGAAGCGGTAGTTACAGATAATTCACCGGCGCGTGAAGCGTAATTAGACATAACATGATTAACATGATCGATTTGTCTTAAAATGTCGCTAATCGTCGTTGTGGTTGACGGGGGTTACACAGAAGCATTTCGTCATTGACTGGAACTGTGGTAAGGTTCAGGTCTTATGTTTTTGTACTAATAAATGCATAACTCGATGGCTAAGATACTTAGAAGCATAAACTAACATAGCTAAGACATCTAAAGTATCTATTCTATATTGTTATGTGTATTACAATACAGATAAGTTGATTTAACATTATGAAATAAGACATTTAAATTAACTTGTTAAAACAATTTTTATTTTTCAATAAGAAATTTATTCTATATGTTCATATTACTTAATAATTTGATATATATTATAAAAGTAATTATTTGTTTAACAATAAACTAAATAATGTTCTTGATTGTGATTCATATGGATGAAAAACCTAAACAGAAAGTTGATACTTGTAAACTACAATTTGATTTAAATTACTTTCTGATCCATATGTTCCAGGCTGATAAATCTTCAGTGAAATTGGAGTAACTGAGTTGCTATACAATGAAGGGAAGTAACTGTTAGTAATAATGATTTTCACCTATGTACAGGACTGATCGTTGGATTGATTTCAATTGTGAGATCGAACGTATAAATACTTTTGTTGAAGTTCTATTCTATGTTGAACTTTTCAAAAATATTCCGCTAAGCAAAAACATTAGTTGAACGTCGGGAGATTTTAAGTAATGTCTGACGTGAAGATCTTTTTCATTTATGTCAAAGTGATCTGCAAGATTCTTCCTATTTTTGTCCTATTGTTTGCTGAGCGAGACATAATTTGCTTTCTACTACTTATCAAGTGGAGAAGATACCTGGTGAGGCAACAGTAATGCCTAGGGTATTGAATGAACTAAATTATTTTTACAAAAGCGACTGTTCGTTGGGAGGTCAGCTAAAATAATCATAGGGATTTCACAATTTTTTTTTTACAAATATGTTATGTTAACTTCACAAGAGCAAGATGACAAATCTTAGCTATGAGTTAAACTGATATATATAATTTTTTTTGATATGATCTTCAAACATTTATTTTTGACAAATGATCAGTATTGGTTCGGATAACATGATTTAACACTGTTAGTCTTGAAAATCTGATTATTATTTTTTATCATATACTTATTGAATTATCTAGAGGAATACTAGGCATAGTTGAACTTATGATTATCATGGAGGAAATATGATGTTTCACATATCTAGCTTGAGGTAGTGTAATTGATTTTCAGCAGGCTACACAGCGAAATGGGAGTAACTGATGGTAGTAAGACAACATTAATGAACTATTGGGGAATGACTTTCTCACTAATATAAAATGGCATGAACTAATTACTCTGTAACTCGATTACTTTATAGATAGCTGCATTTACGTTCATTTGTTATTTTGAATTCAATAGGACTGAAGAGTTGAATATATTTTTGTAATATGTTGTTTAACTTGAGGAAGTATGTTGTAACTCAACAAGGCTGAAGAGTAATTAACATATATATTTTTTTGAGATCATAAGCCACTTTTTGCGATACATCATACTATTGTTAATTAATTAATATTGCTAAGATATATAGACATTGTACTATATTACACTGCATAACATGTTTTACTATTGATGATATGAATGATACCACAGATGACTAACAACATTCTATAAGGTTTGACTGAGAGTTTCCTTAAATGTTAAAAATTTTATTTTCTCAACAAACACAACCAAATATGAAACTTACCTGGTGGATTAGGTCACATAAAAACTTGGTTGTTTTTTACAGATTCACGCGTGCCAGGAGACAAACTATGTTTGTCCGATGGGGGATAAGCATAGCTCAGGGGGCAAATGATATGTTGTCTCTTGGGGTGAGCTGTAATGCATACATTCTATCTGCAGCATCTTGTTTCTTGAGATGGGCTGTAGTAGTATCACCCTATATGCTACATATTCAGGGGTTTTGGTCTCTTGAGATGGGCTATAATAGTGCCACCCTATATGTTGCATATGGAGGTACAACATAGTTCTTGCTTGGCACAGGACTGTGTGGCCACTTGATATGATAGAGTCAAGTTTTGGGGTTCATAGGGTTGGGATGAGTCACATTATATGCTCTCATGTTGTCTAAAGATAGGGACACTAACCAATGTTATTCCATAGGGATGGAATGAACGTGTGTTCAGAGGGTGGGAATAACCAAATCTTACATGTTCTCATGAACACATAAAACAATTTCGAAAATAAAATCTAATGATTTTAGATTTTCGATTAAAAAATGAACAAGAAATCTATGAATATTATCATCATTGCCATGAAATATCAAAGATAGAGGTTGTCTGAATTAATTAAAACGATGCATAAAATACACTATTGCCATCATTGTCAGCAAATGTTATTCATGTTGAAGTATCATGAACAGTAAATGACTTGGATATTTATTCATTTGTGAAATGTGTATGAATGTTCAGTGTGCATGTGTTCATATATTATTCATTTGAATGTCATTGACAGGTATGATGTAAATGTTGCATGTGTTTATAGTTATTCATTGAAATTCATTGACAAGTGATAGATTAAATATTGCATGATTCATAAAATTCATTTAAAAACTAAATAATATGGTGTAAAATGTTATCATAATGGATTAAATGTCATAGTCAGAGGTTGATAAATGGTTCATTTATAGTGCATGGTTGTGATGGAATGTTATCATATATTGTGGAAATATGTTGATTGAAAGTCATGAACTGCATTAACATTAATTGTTATGACATATATATTTCAGATGTAAGTAGCCTAGGCAGAGGTTGTCTACACAAAAGGTTCTTTTGAAAATAATGTACATATGAGGGTTTAATGTTGCATAAAAATTCATTGAGTTTCATAGCATAAATGATGAACATTATCTATTACACTGTTAATTTGTTCCATTGACATTGACATATGATTGAACATTGCATATATTATTAACTATTAGCTATCTAAAACTATCATTGACATTAATTTGTTATAGGGACCTATTGATGATCGTTTGATACTAGTTATATCATTAACATTATTCATGTTGTGGAAACATATTAATGATCTGTTATACTGAAGAGTTATTTCATTGATGTTGAGGAGACATATTAATGATCTTTGTACTGGAGATGTATATTATTGACATTACTCATGTTATAGGGACATATTAATGATCATGATTTACAAAATAACAAAACTATATTCATTTACAAAATGATATAATATAATCTATGGGGTTGTAGATTAAAATTAAAATTTAAATTGAAAGTTGTTGAATATAAACATAAAATTGATGTGTTGTATCAGTGATTTCTATGTTGAAGAAAAAAGAGGTCATCCGTTGCCTTCTTTGAATTTTGGAATTACCAAAATATAGAAACATTGACATCAGTACGAACAGTCGACTATGCTCAGTGTGCGAGGAGCTGCAGCATATACTGATGGTCACGATATTCTCAATATATGTGACTGAGTCATTGATTTCGTGTCAGCAGTGATGAACAATGCTAGGTTCACGTGGAGAACTAAAGCAAGGCTGACCAGTGCTTCCATTATTCTTCGATAAATAGCAACCAGGACATTGACATTCGAGGAACTTCGTATGCAGCACTATCAAGCGTAGCAGTTCTGGAGAACTGTTCCACAAGCTGATCGTTCATATGTGTATAACTGAGTTCAGCGGGAACTTTAACATATATGACTGAGTCGAGGATTTCGCTACAGCAATATGATGGACAATGCTGGGGTTCAGTTAGAACTAAGGCATATACTGCTAGTGAGTGGATCGTGTTGATATTGAGCAGCGAAAACGTACGACTTCACATAGAACTACGAGAGACTGATATTCAATATAAATTTGCCGTTTTGTGGAAAAAACGTCATGACATCGACAATCGACATCAACAACTACAGAACATTCGAATACTACTATTCTATACGTTAAACTTGAGCGAAAGCATGTAAATCTATCATTATTTAATAATATAGATAAGTATTATGGTTTTGAAGTTCAAAAAGAACCACTGTCATTGCTTTGTTTACATTATGCTGCTAAGTTACGCTATCGTATATGTGAATTTCTGTTGACACGATTATTGTTGTTAAAACTGATAATTGATGCTTTATCTTTGTACAGGAGTTACAAAAATACATATTGATTCATCTTTTGCCATTATTTCGAGTTAAAACGACTTAAAATTGGTGAAATCGAAGATTTTGGTTTAAATTTGCAAGAAAATAGTCCCTAAAACTGGGTCATCGATTCAAACCGCTTAGGCCTTGTTTTCTCATTGACTTGAGTTCCGTAAGGTTAATCCTATAAGGACCTGTCGATCAACCACGCGTCTACCATCGACGTCCCAGGTCTTCTACGAGTTTGGCATTCGGTAAAACAAAAAGCCTTGTAAAAGCGCAGCGATGTTGGAATATTTGAAGCAGATACCAAATCCGATTAAGCACTAATGTAAAGTCGATGCTAAGTGACTGGACTGTGCCTTAGAATCGTTGCGGAACGACCTCTAAACCGTCACAAAACTAAAAAATGCTCGGAATAAGCTAAAAATGATGGCAAATGAATCGTATGCTTCTTAGGACATCATATATGTTATCAGCGGGGTAAAATAAGACTTAAAACATAGTTAATATTTAAATTATAAAAATAAAATATAGAATTATTTTATTAAAAACCATAAAAAAAAAAAAGGAAAATGAAAATTTTCGGAATTTTTTTTCTTTTTGCTCTCGAAGTCAGATGTACCTTATCTATTAGCGCGACTATTTCACACTCAGTTTACGGTATAGATTGATAAAAGATGTGGAAGATATTAAAGAGGATATAAAGGTGACAACGTAGTACTGTGCACTTCTTGCTATATGCTGGGCAGATGGTAAGAAGTGGAGGGGCGGAGTACGTTGTAAAATTGTCCGATATAATACATGTGAACCGAGGTGAAGTTACTATAATAAATTACAAACTGTCTATATAATGATAAATGTTAAACTATAAAAACCCAAAGACATATAGAGGATGTGTGGAATTGGTAAACTATTATTCATTAGGTATAGAACTTGTATATTGAATAGTCTTTGAGAGGGAGTGTCACTTCCGAGTTTGACTAAGAACACTCTTTGGAAGAGTCACCTCACATGCCCCCTCCCCCCCCACATGGCATTGTTATGATCATTGACCATTGTATTGTATTCCTATTGGAGGAGTGAGTCATGTGACCACTGCATTATGTTGATTGAGGGATCACCTCATGTGACCACAGCCATCTTGGATCTTGTAAGACTATATAAACAATAAACTGAGGAGTGTCATTCTCTTACCTTTCATTTCCTACTCTGTTTCCTTCATTACCTGTAGTGATTTCACTTGACCTGTCTCACACCACCCACACCACCAGCCGGCACGTTTACAGTGGGTTATAAGGGCGTCTGTGATTGGCAGGTTGTACGGGTGTTTGTGATTGGTGGGTTGTAAGGGTGTCTGTGATTGGCGGGTTGTGAGGATGTCTGTGATTGGTGGGTTGTAAGGGTGTCTGTGATTGGTGGGTTGTGAGGATGTCTGTGATTGGTGGGTTGTAAGGGTGTCTGTGAGTGGTGGATTGTAAGGGCATCTGTGATTGTCTGGTTATACAGGTGTATGCGATTGGAATTTTGTAAGGGTGTCTGTGATTCGATGGGTTCAAAGGGTGTCTATGATTGCCAGGTTGTAATGGTGTATGTGATTGATGTGTTGTAAGGGTGTCTGTGATTGCCAGGTTGTAAGGGTGTCTGTGATTGCCAGGTTGTAAGGGTGTACTTGATTGGTGGGTTGTAAGGGTGTCTGGGATTGGCAGGTTGTAAGGGTGTATGTGATTGGTGGGTTGTATGGGTGTCTGGGATTGGCAGGTGGTAAGGCTGTCTGTGATTGGCGGGTTGTAAGGGTGTCTGTGATTGGTGGGTTGTAAGGGCATCTGTGATTGTCAGGTTATAAGAGTTCTGTGATTGGCATCGTGTAAGGGCATCTGTGATTGTCAGGTTGTAAGGGTGTATATGATTGGCAGGTTGTAAGGGTGTCTGTAATTGGCAGGTTGTAAGGGTGTCATTGATTTGTGGGTTGTAAGGGCATCTATGATTGTCTGGTTATAAGGGTGTCTGTGATTGGCGGTTTGTAACAGCATATTTGATTGGCAGATTGTAAGGGTGTCTGTGATTGGTGGGTTGTAATGTTATCTGTGATTGACAGGTTGTAATGGTGTCTGTGATTGGCAGGTTGTAAGGGTGTCTGTGATTGGCAGGTTGTAATGATGTCTGTGATTGGCAGGTTGTAAGGGTGTCTGTGATTTGCACTTTTTCAGGGCGTATGTGATAGGTAGGTTATAATGGAATCTGTGATTGGTGAGCTGTAAGGGTAACTGTGATTGGCATATTTTGAGGGTGTCTGTGATTGGTGGGTTCTAAGGGTGTCTATGATTGGTGGTTTCTAAGGGTGTCTGCAATTGGCAGGTGGTAGGGGTGTCAGTGATTGGCAGGTTTTGGGTGTCTGTGATTGGTAGGTTATAAGAGTGTCTGTTATTGGTGTGTTGTAAGGGTGTCTGTGATTGGTGGGTTTTAAGGGCATCTGCGATTGGCGGGTTGTAAGGGTGTGTGTGATTGGCAGGTTATAATGATGTCTGTGAATGGCGGGTTTTGAGGGCGTCTGTGCTTGGCAGGTGCTAAGGGTGTTTGTGATTGGCGGTTTGTAATGGTGTCTGTGATTGGCGGGTTATAAGGGTGTATGTGAATGGCAGGGTTTAAGGGTATCTCTGATTGGCGGGTTTTAAGGGTGTCTGTGATTGGCACATTTTCAGGGCGTCTCTGATAGGTAGGTTATAATTGCATCTGTGATTGGGGAGCAACAACCAACCAACCAACTTAGCACTGCTTAGTGCCACGTGGTGTTTACCTATCATCAAATTAAGAATACCAAAAATTGCTTCTAGAGCTAATCCTACGTATCCTACTTGGATGTACACCCAATTTGAATACATGACCTCTCAGGCACTGACCTCTCAGGCAAGTAACCACATAGACAGGTAGGCTTGGGTAGTGTGGTGATATCAGGGAGCCTAGGTGGTGTAATGGTTAGCACACTGGCCCGGAATGCAAAGAGATGTGGGTTCGAGTCCCACTCTAGGCGCAATATTTCCCATTTTCATCACCCCCACGACACTAGTATACTCATTATAAACATTGATTACCGCATAGAAGGAAATCAAAATCAATTTAATATAACCTGTCACTTTTGAAGCTTATGGTGCCCAACATTACAATGTATGGCATCATCAAATTAAAAATACCCCAAAACATGCATTAGTATTTTTAAAATGACTTTATGCTGAAGGAAGGTAGATTGGATAACAATGAATCTAAGTTTTGTGTAGCACCAAATTGAAAATACCACAATATTATTCTGGGTGTAATCCTACATATTCTACTACAGTACTAGGATTTAAACCCAGCCCCGCATTTCGATGTGCATACCAACATTAATTTGACATGCCTTAATTTCAAATATCTCTAAAGGTAACCATACAATTGTTTTTAATGATTTTAGGCTGAACAAAAGTAGATTATACTGCTGTGTATAACTTACAGTGTCATCAAAGGCCAGTTGCTCTCATACCATGTCTATGTGGTGTGGGAGGTTACAAATCCCTTGGGTCGGTAAAAGTGTAGGCTCGGTCTTTCTATTGACAAACTGTCTAATGGTGAAAACAAGCCTATTCAGGCTTATCCACGATAGGCAGTATAAATCTTCAACAACAACAACAAAAAGATTCTATAATAATGAAGCTAATATATTTATCTAAAATACACGGCTAAATTTACTTAATCAATTTAATATAAACTGTCACTGTTGATGCTTGTGGTGTCCCGAATTTTGATGTGCATACCAAAATTAATGGTTCAAGCTTTCATTTTAAATATCTCTAAACTTAACCATTTTTAATCTAAATTACTTTGAGCTAGAAAGTAGATTGCATAATAACCATTTAGTTTTAATAATAATTTCGGTGTTCTTGCTTCTCATTCATGGCTTGTAACTGTTTGTAGATTGTAAACAGTCCAAAATCCACCTTTCACTATACTTTGTATTAATCCATTTAAACATCATCTTATTTCTAGGTTAGCATTAATTTTTAGTAGTTTCTTAAACACTGATATGTTTTCTACATTTTGTTTTGCAGCTGGCGGGCCATTCCAAATATTGGCACTCATGTTAGCTACACTGGCATCATATGCACTGCATTTTTATTTAACCATCACTAGTAATGGACCATTGTTGCTTCATGTGCACCGTGGTTGTAAACACCTGTTGTGTCTTTTGTTTGAGATTTGTTGTACGCATACAATTGTAGGTGATCTGCCAGGTTTGTCATTGCAATTGTAGTTGTTGATGGTCTTATTGTACAGCAGTCACTGCTGATTGGATGATATAGTGCTACCTACTGCAAGGGCGGGGTACTGTCACGGCAAAGACGGGTGCACCGGAAGTTATCGTTCGTCCCGCACTTCCGGTCCCAGTGACACTTCCGGTGGTACATCCGGTGCCGCTGCTTGCGGCCGTCTGCATTATTTATGAGGAGCCTGAGTGACAGTTATGGCATGTGTGTACGAGTGGCTGACTTTTGCAAAGTATATATATATTATATATACTTTGTAAAAGTTAGCCATGGGTTTATATATATATGAAGAGCTCTTTTCCAAAACGCTATACATACGTTGTATGTTGTTTTTAACATCGGCGATTTGCTGCACATGCGCATTGCCTGGTTGGCAGAAGAAACATTTCCGTTAGTACTAGAGTCTAGAAGTTGGGTTACGGTTTGGCTCCTGTGGTTCATCTGTACTTATTTAGGCCTATATATATTTTTTTCTTCTTGAGGATTTATACTGCCTATCATGGATAAGTCTGAATAGCCTTGTTTTCACCATTTGTCGATAGAAATCCAGAGCCTGCGAGGGATTTTGTACCTCCCACACCACATAGACATGGTATAAGAGCAACTGGCCTTTGATGACACTGTAAGTTGTACACAGCGGTGGAAATTCAAAATGGCAGAGGAGGGGGCACGAGGAATCAAACCACCAACGTTCAGATTAGGAGTCTGACCTAGAAAAAAGTCAGACACTGACCACTCCGCCACAGAGAATTATATATTATACAGATATAAATACATTTCTTTGCTTAGGTTTTCATTTTTCCTTCACACTGCTTTTGAAGCATTGAACAGGTAGTGGGCCTGCACCGAGTGACAAAAACACAGCAAGCTGAGTGAGATTCACCGCATCCAATCTGTCAACAAAACACAGATCACGCGTACATTTTAGCTGGGTTGTGGTTCGGAATATATGTTTGACTCATTTAGACGCAATATTTTTGAAGCATTCGACAGATACCCGCATTGACAAAAAATGATAAGCTGAACTTCGGTGCATTTGACAGCTTTTCCCATTTGAACATCATAAAAATGATGAATTCAATTGAAGTACCACCCCATTAGTTTCTATACAATGCAGCCTCCATCTGCTTTGTTTTGCCAAACAGAGCCATTGTGGGTGCAAGTCACGTGATAGTGATGTCACTGGTCAACGCCGGTGTTGCAGTTTCCGCGGCACACCAGTTTGCAAGGGACACATCGCTTCTGCGCATGCGTCAAAATCGAACAGCATCATCACTAACCTTATAAACTTAATATAATGTTTTTAGTAAAGATGTCTTCTATATGTGTACCAAGCAATTTGTTTCTAGGTGGTGTGGTTTTAGAGATATTTCACTTTTGCTGTATTTTCTGTATGCAGATTGCTCACGACCATTGACAATGCCTTGAGTTTGACGGTACGCGCAGTGCAAAACATTAGTTCTATTCATAATTAATAGAAATTAAGAACCCTAACGTTATAAATTTAATATAATCTGTTTGTTGAATATGTTTTCTATATGTATGCCAAGCGGTTTGTTTCTAGGGGGTGTAATATGAGAGATATTTGACTTTTTCTGATGGAAGATCACTCAAGGCGATTCACAATGCATTTGAATGGATGTGTCCCTGGCAAACTGGTGTGCCGCGGAAACTGCAACACCGGTCCAAAAAATGAGTTTGCAATGCCAGTGCCAGGTTCGTGGATCGTGATTTGGAGAGGAGCTCTTCATATCTGCATTTATATGAAGAGCTCTTTATATAAAGGAAGAGCTCTTTTCCAAAGCACGAGCTACGAGCTTGGCATTGGCATTGCAAGTTCATTTTGTTTGTAGCGAGTGGCACAGGCAAGATGCTGAATCATTACGGCTGAGTAGGCCAGCTGGCAGCACAAGGGAAGGCACGGAGAGCCCGCCCATTTGCCTGAGTTGTTAAAGGCCCTGTCACACCTCGCCGGATTGGGGGAAATGGACAGAAACCGAACAAAGTCCAGTTTGTGTCCGTACAAGTTTTGAACATGCACAAAACTAGGAACGGATCCCGCCGGATTGACGTCCACGGTTCTTGTCCGGTTTGAGTTCGCTTTGTCCATTGCCTATCCGTTCATGTCCGTTTCATGTCCGTTTCATGTCCGTTTCATGTCCGATGCATGTCCGTTTCATGTCCGTTTCATGTCCGATCATCTCAGTTTCATGTCCGTTTCATGTCCGTTCGTCCAGAGGCCATTGAATCGATATCGCAATAGTTTGACACATTTTAATACGTTTTGATACTTATCACCACCGGACTAGACAATTCTGTCCGTTGCTCAATCCGGCCAGGTGTGACAGCCGCTTAAGTGTCAATAGTTTTGAAGTGTCAAGCAAGGTGCCAAGCAGATGCACAGTTCAAGGGTAATCAGTTTACGGATAATTATTTTGTTCTTGAAGATTTTTACTGCCTATCATGGATAAGTCTGAATAGTCTTGTTTTCACCATTAGACAGTTTGTCGATAGTAAGCCCGGGCCTACACTTTTACCGACCCAAGGGATTTTTAACCTCCCACGCCAGATAGACATGTAATGAGAGCAACCGGCCTTTGATGACGCTGTAAGTTATACACAGCAGTGGAAATCCAAATTGGCAGAGGTAGGGGGACACAGGGAATCGAACCACCAAACTTCAGATTAGGAGTCTGACCTAGAAAAAAGTCAGACACTCTAACCACTCTGCCACAGAGAACACCACATTATACTCGTATAATGCTTATACATTATTATGTCCGTTTCATGTCCGTTTCATGTGCGTTTCATGATTATTATGTTGTTGTTGCAAACTGCAGTAATTTTGACCAACACTGTGGGGCCTGGAGCGTTCGGGTGCGCCTGTCGGTTTCACATGCTTACATTCCACGAACGCCGGAATGCACCTGCAATCGGGTAGCACTCTGTTTCTGATATGATCTATACATTTTCAGGAAAAATATTTCTAGAAATGCAATTCAAGTACAAGCGCTCTCTGGCTGTAAGTGCATGGAACGTGCGCGCGCATGTGGGCACTCCCGGCCCCCAAGGGTTAACTGACTTCTTTTAATAGATCGACCAGGCGTGGTGGCCAAATCTGTAGAGCGCGGCAGTTTGGTTCCTGGTCGAGTAAAACCAATAACTTAAAAATTGATATGTGTTGCTTCCTGGCCCGGCGAGCAGCATTAATAGGATAGGGCAAGGACTGATTAGCTCAGTGTCAGGATAATGTGACTGAGAGGAATAACGGGTCATGGTTCGGGGGGCCTGATTTCCCAATGGGGCAGCATTATGAAGTCACCAGGAGTGCACACTATCACAAGTCGGTACTCGTCCTGATATGACCTTAGATGTTGCCAGGACGGAAAACTCCAACACCCAACCAACCAGGCGTATTGACTGTGGCGCAGGTTGCAAGGCTTCGGTGTTTATGTGTTGGCTTTGGGTAGTGGTGAACGATCGGCTGTTAGTTGACATGTTGACCTCTGGTCACTGTTTGCGGGATATGATATGCCACCTGCGCATGCACACAGCGATGGAAGAAGAGGATGGGCACGCATGCAAAGGAACAGCGGAGAAGTCTTGTTGCAGTGGAATACTGAAGGCCAGAGAGTGGATGTTAGGGTTGGTTTCTTTGGATTTTACGTCCTAGCAACAACTATGGTCATATCAATGACTTCAAAATTGATAGTTGTCGCTTCCTAGCCAGGCACTCAACTTTAGTAAGATAGGCAAGGACTGGTTGGTTCAGTGTCAGAATAATGTGACTGAGGGGATGGGATATCAGGTAATGGTGCTGGCGGCCTGTTCTCCCAGTGGGGCAACACTATGAGCTCGCCATGAGTCCAATTTGTTCCTTAACCAGTTTGATCTTGTACCGGTGTGATATAGCATCCATGATGACGTCATTTACTGAGGTTACCATAAGATAGGAACACCTGAATGGTCATCCAGTAGTCTAAATGCCAATCAAACATGGCTGATCAGATATGTTGTGATTTCTTATCTGAAGTGCTTGATTGAATTCAATGTTGGAGGATGTCGTGGGTTCGAAACCCGACTAAGTAAAACCAATAACTTACTAAATGTATTCTTGTCTGATACTCACACTAATATAGGGCAAGGACTGGTTTGCTCAGAAGCAGGATAATGTGCCTGAGTGTGGTATTGGACCATTATACCGGTGGGCTGGTCTTTCAGCGGGGCAGCACTATGAAGTCACCATGAGTGTGCGCTGTCACACGTCGGTACCTGGTCGGTTATATAACCTTCCTAGGACATAATCACAAACCAACCAAAGGTGAACTGGCTGGATACTGAAGTAAAGGAATTCCACAAACACTGTTTGCTGTTGCTCTAGCTGTCCTATATTGCTGGTGTAAAAATAGGATCGGGACGTAGCTCAGGTGATAGAGTGTCCACCTGTTAAGCTATCGGTCATCGGATCGATCCTTCTCAGTGGATCCATTTGCTCTTTGGGCTATTTTCCGTTCCAACCACTCGTCCACAACTGTTTTATCAAAGGCTGTGGAATGTGCTGTCCTGTCTGTGGGAAAGTGCATATAAAAGACTGGTTGCTGCTTATAGTTATAAGAACTAGTAGCCTCTGTGGCGGCAGCAGGTTTTCTCAAAATACATATGTCAGAATGACCATATGTTTAATGTCCGATAGCCGATGATACATATCAATGTGCTCTAGAGGCGTCGTTGAATAAAACAAGCTTTACGTTCGTGTAAAAATCCAATAACTGACCTATGACCTTAGGGACTATGCTCATCAGGCAGCAGAATCTAAGATCACAGACTTCTATAAGACGAGACCAAATGAAACTGGCGCTCGGGTAATCAGGATGCTTTGTGGTGATGAGGCTGATCTGGAATGATGAAGGCTGAGGTTTCACATGATACTTAAGGTGGAGATATCTATTAAGATGACCAGCAGTAAGATCAAGGCAGGTTGGTGCTACTGATATGGTTGACAGTGTGCTGGAGATAGTAGGCAGCGAAGGATCATAACTAAGGGCCTTCGTGACTCGGATAAGAGCGAGGCAAGAGATAGGAAGAAGTTAGGAATCGATATTTTCTTTCTTTTAATTTTTGTATTATACATATTTGATGGATATATGGGTGTCGGTGTGAGTAACTGATAAATTGTATTCAGTGCAAAAGGTAGGTTTTTGTTAAGCACCTGGGCACTGGTCTTCCAGATTTATTATATTACCTAGGCGGGAAGGAGGATGGGGGAAAGGGGAAGGGTGGAAAGGGAAGGAGAAGGGGGGAAGAGTGGAAGGGAAAGGGGGAAGGGGGAGGGTGGAAGGAGGGGGGAAAGGAAGGGAAGGGGAAGAGGGAAAGGGTAGAGGAAGGAGAAAGGGGGAGTGGGAAGGGAAGAGGGGAAGGGGAAGAGGAAGGAGAAAGGGGGATTGGGAAGGGGAAGGGGAAGAGGAGAGAAGGAGAAAGGGGGGTCGGAAGGGAAGAGGGGAAGGGGAAGAGGTAGAGGAAGGAGAAAGGGGAAAGGGGAAGAGGAAAGGGGAAGAGGAAGAGGAAAGGGGAAGAGGAAAGGGGAAGAGGAAAGGGGAAGAGGTAGAGGAAGGAGAAAGGGGGGGAGGGAAGGGGAAGGGGAAGAGGTAGAGGAAGGAGAAAGGGGAGTGGGAAGGGGAAGAGGGGGGAAGAGGTAGAGGAAGGAGGGGATTGGGAAGGGGAATAGGGGAAGGGAAAGTGGGGAATGGAGGAAGGGAAGGGGAAGGGGAAGAGGAAGGAGAAAGGGGAGTGGGAAGGGGAAGGGGAAGATGTAGCGGAAGGAGAAAGGGGAGTGGGAAGGTGAAGAGGGGAAGGGGAAGATGTAGAGGAAGGAGAAAGGGGGAGTGGGAAGGGGAAGAGGGAAGGGGAAGATGTAGGGAAGGAGAAAGGGGGAGTGGGAAGGGGAAGAGGGGAAATGGGAAATGGCGGAAGGGGAAGGAGAAGGGGGAAGTGGGGAAGGAGAAAGGGAAAGGGTGAAGAGGGGGAAGGGGAATGGGGGAAGAGGAAGGGGAAGGGGGGAATGGGAAGGGTGGAAAGGAAAGGGGAAGAGGGAAAGGGGGAAGGGGAGGGGACGGGGTGAAGGAGAAGGGGGGAGGGGGACGGGGAAAGGGAAAGGGAAAGGGAAGGGGAAGGGGAGAAGTGGGGAAGGGGGCAGGGGAACGGGGAAGGGGAAGAGGATGGGGGAAGGAGAAGGGGGAGGGGGAAGGGGAAAGGGGAGGGGAAGGGGAAGGGGAGAAGTGGGGAAGGGGGAAGAGGAAGGGGTGAACAACATAGCCTGTTGCTTGGGATTACTAGGATAGTGCAAGGACTGTTTTTTTCTTCTTTTTTCACAAGTGTTTATTCATCTGAACAAGTATAGTGTCAGCGCCGGAGCACTGGTCTTCCAGCCGTTTTACATGCACTCTGGAATTTTACACATGGTTTGGGAGAGTATCCTGTGCTGTTTCTGTGCAGCACAGGACACTTTGTACATGACTCATGCTGAATTATGTGCAGCATCAGTCACTATTCTTGTCAGTCTCAGGTGACTACTTGACTATGTACTTGATATTGTAATCATTTCTCACTGCTAATGTGCTTTTTTGGTTTATTATGTCTGTGTGTTGGGTTTGTAGTTTGCGGTAGTTTGGTGTTCTTGTTTTGTTTTTGGTTTGATTTGTGTTGGTAGTGAGTGGGTTCTGTTTCTGTATATGTGGGTGGTTAACAAGGTTCTATATTTGGTTTGTATTTGGTTTGTATCGGCAGGTGTCTGCCTTTATTTTGTTTTGCTTTGTTTTATTATGGGGAGGGGGGGGGGGAGGTCCCGGGGGGCAGCATTGGGAGGCATGGGGGCCAGAGCAGAAGGGGCGGGGTCTATGTGTGCAGTGTAGAACTCTTCACAGTGTTAGGTGTTCGGGCTGAAAGACAAGGTTAGCTCTATATGCATTTCTAAAGGAGAGGATTGTCTGCGTTTCTCTGACTCTTGGTATATTCCCCTGTATATTGGTGCTTTAGCTAGTTTTGTTGTTGTTAGATTTGGGACTGTGAGTAGTGTGGCAGTTCCTCTTCTTGCTATTCTGTTTGTATGATCAACATAAAGGTTGTCTCTCGCCTGTTTGTGCAACAATGTCATTAGGTGCAGGTCTCTTCGTTTTGAGAGTGTTTCTAGCTTGGTTTGGCTATGCATCAGGATAACCTGACTGGATGAGAAATTGGGTCATGATGTCAGTGTCCTGGTCTCGTAGTGGGGAAGCACAGTCACAAGTTGGCACCGATCCTGATGTGACCTTAGATGTTGCCAGGATATAAAACTCCAACAAGCAACAGACATGTGCGGAGGAAGGGGAAAGTAAAGTGGAGACGAAGGGGAAGAGGAAGGAAGGGGAAGGGGTAAGGGGGGGGGGTAGGGAAGGGTGGAAGGGGGAAAGGGAAGGGGTAAGGATGAGTAATGGCGTACGGGAAGGTGGAAGGGGTAAAAGGCGGGGGTAAGGATGGAGTAAGGGGAAGGGGAAGGTGGAAGGGGAAAAGGAAAGAGGTTAGGATGGAGTAAGGGGGTAGGGGAAGGGTGGAAGGGGTAAAAGGGGAGGGTAAGATGGAGTAAGGCGGGAAGGGTGGAAGGGGTAAAAGGCGACAGGTAAGGATGGAGTAAGGGGGAGGGGATGGAAGGGGTAAAAGGAAGAAGGGGTAAGGATGGAGTAAGGGGTAGGGGAAGGGTGGAAGGGGTAAAAGGGAAGGGGTAATGATGGAGTAATGCCGTACGGGAAGGGTGGAAGGGTAAAAGGCGACAGGGTAAGGATGGAGTAAGGGGGAAGGGGAAGCGTGGAAGGGGGAAAAGGAGAAGGGTTAAGGATGGAGTAAGGGGGTAGGGGAAGGGTGGAAGGGGGAAGGGGGGAAAAGGGGAAGGGGTAATGATGGAGTAATGCCGTACGGGGAAGGGTGGAAGGGGTAAAAGGCGACATGGTAAGGATGGAGTAAGGGGGAAGGGGAAGCGTGGAAGGGGTAAAAGGGGAAGGGGTAAGGATGGAGTAAGGGGGTAGGGGAAGGGTGGAAGGGGAAAAGGGGAATGGGTAATGATGGAGTAAGGGGGTACGGGAACGGTGGAAGGGGTAAAAGGGGAAGGGGTAAGGATGGAGTAAGGGAGTACGGGAAGGGTGGAAGTGGGACAATGGGAAGGGGTAAGGATGGGGTAAGGGGGTACAGGAAGGGTGGAAGGGGGAAAATGGGAAGGGGTAAGGATGGAGTAAGGGGGTAGGGGGAGGGTGGAAGGGGTAAAAGGGGAAGAGGGAGGCGAAGGAGGAAGTATGAGTGGTATGTTATTGGATATTGGGTTTGGTCACTGTGATAACATTGACCTTGTCGGTAATCAGTAGAATAAATATTTATCTGATTCTACATGCTTCCTTTTAGTGATTGAAGCATATCTGGCCGGAGGGATGGCGTTTGATGTCCTGCTCAGGCATGAGGTAATTCCAGGACTGGTCTCCACGTGTGAGAGTGCAAAGGTGTCTATATTTAATGAATTTAAATAGAGTTTAAGATAGAAGCGCCGGAGAGATAATCCAACTGACCAGAGAGGGCGCCACAGGAAGCACTGAATGCAAGACACTGACTGCAGGATACTGACTGTAGGACACTGACTGCAGGACAGTTGCACACAAGCATATGGAGCCATGGCATCCTGTAGTGTAAAGCATACAAAAAGGTTGGTTGGTTGGTTGTTGCAGAAGTTGAGATGTCAACCTTAGATGTTGGCAGGAGGTAAAACTCCAACAG